>DWEM01001426.1:0-14274 GCA_018245935.1 Agara belti belti | reverse complement strand
AAAGCTATCAGGTGAATTAAAATGTTGAACCAATTGTCTATAACAACTAATCAGTGAGAATTTATAGAAAAACCTTTTTGAGGTTTTCGGCTCGACGTCATATGATAAATGGGGTAAAGACGCACACCATCGATCCGAATATTAGAGGGGCAAGATTCTAACATACAGGCGGCGTAAAGTGGAAACGCTACGCATTTTAGCTGAAATGAAATGGGAAAATGTCTTTATTGCCACACAGTTTGTACAAAAATAAAAGAAGGCAAAATAAATAAATAGACAAACAAAACCTTAATATAAAAAAAAACAAATAGGAAAACATAATACATAACTGAATGTGGCGAAAGGAACTGCCTCAGCTTCTGCTGACGCGAGATCAAGACGTGATTCCGCGCAGCGCTGTTTTTCAGGCACTCCCTCTCCCTAAGGTGTAATGTGGGAGTTAAGGGTAAGGCCCCCCACCTAGCTACAGAATAACATTAAAATATTTTCGCCTTCTTAATGATTTTGTAGAAAACAGGTTTTTATATTGTGCCTAGATATTAAAGATATCTGAATTTATCTAATTTAATCTAATGTTGGGATATGTTTTATTTAATAATATATCAAAGTTTTATTGGACTAATGTGTATTTGTGAATGTTAATACTTTAAAATAAGAAAATTATTACTAACTTGCTATAATTGAAGAACATTTTCATTACAATGCAACTAAATAAGCCTTTGTGAGACCCTTAAGATTATTTGCAAAACGGTTTAATTTTAAGGTCCTAGATCGTCTAACAATCAGCGATTTGCGACATTCGCTCTCAACAATTACTTGGGACTGAAGCTTTAATGAGCGCTAACAGCGTTGAAGTTGTCGTTTTAAGTTTAAGGTCATAAGGAGCAATCTGCCTCCTCCCCTACTTAGGAAGACGTGAATATCCTATTTAGACTTATATAAACGCTTCGAGAATAATAGAAATTATTCTGAGCCAACAAAAAGTTCGCTTTAGTTTTGTACACTTTTATTTTAAACGTAACAGTGCTTGGAATCTTCCACTTTCCCTTTGCAGTAAATGTTCTTTGTTCATTTTTATTTCACTTTTTATCTCCTTTAGGCAAGGAAAAAAGTAACCGAATCGGCGCAAACGGGAGCGATCATGCAGATACTAATGTGTCAAGTCGAGACACAACATTGACTCTTGCTTGTGCCAATATGTGAGAAGATTAATTTTAAAACAAACATAAGAAAAAAATGTTGTTTTTGCAGTTTGACTTTCTCAATATCTAAACTTATACATATATATTTTGTTTTACTGCCAGCAACAAATCACGAAAACGTGAGTCTCATAGATGTTTGTTACTTACGTATGGTATAGTTAGTACATTAATTTTTTGTGACGTTTTAATATGATTTTGCCTGTTCTTAGATAGAGGGTAATATGTTGGCTCATGATACCTAATGCTTCTACTTATGACTACGATGACTAAAACATGTAAAACATACAATACAATAGCAGTATAATACTATATGTGTTAGCAAGCATCATTCTAAGCAAATAACCTCCTTTTTTCGGCATCTACGTGGCAACTTACTTCAGGATCAATGCGTTTTTTCGTTGAAGATATCGGAACTTTATATTACATGATATTTATCTCGGTTCTTTTTTCTTTTAACTCAAACGCTCCTTTAGTTAGCCGATTTTTGATAAATTAGCTTTCATACTTTTCTCATATTGGTGTTATAGAAAACAAATGCCTTTACCTATGGTCAGATAACATATTTGAGAACAATATATGTATATGTAGATACAGTTCCCTGTCGCTTACGTAACAATGTATAAATGATTAATTTATACTACTTAAATTATTTTAGAGTTAAAGGAAATAATAATAATAAACATTATTACTAATATTATTATCACGCTAGTTCCTAGCGGGGTAGGAAGAAAGCACCGAGTGACTAATATTTCATCCTTACAGCCCTGACGTGATTCTTCTAAACTCCTCACTCTGTTCCTAAATAAAAATATGTGCTCAATTGCCCACGCAATTGCTTGAAATAGAACACTCCGAAGCCGTGTTCGCCTCCGATTTATTGATTAGAAGTTATTAATATTACGATCTCAAGCCGCTTGTATCACATTTTTTTACCAAGGCTCTCGAAAAACACTTGTTAATAAAGTCTTAAATAACTAACATACATGATAGTAACAAATAACTTTAAATTAGGAACGTCATCGTTACAAAACCGCGGACGAAATTGAGCAATCAAATAAGAAAAGGTATTCGCAAGTAAAGATCACTACATTTTCTTTATTCCACTTGGTTTTTTTTCTGTTTGACTTTTTCGGTCGCTCCTTTTGATTTTTCCTTTAAAAACATTCATTCAATCATTTGTCATTCCTTAAAAACCTCATGAATAAACTATTATTTATCTTTGTTGATAACCAATCAAGATTTTGCGTCATTCTTGGTTTTAATTACTTACCTACGTCAATATTTCTGCCTACACATTCTGTGACTTTATTACGTTTTAAGGAGAAACGAAAGTTTCGTTGTATTTTTCAGCTCGTCGATGTCGAAACGTAATTTATATAACTGTTTTGGCGCGGAACATTCAGGAAAATGGCAAATTTCATTGTACATTTATTCTGTTGTGTAACTGTTGATGTTTGATTCTCGAACAAACATAATCCGTACTGTAAAATATTTAGAAGAAGGTAATTATGTATGTATAAGTAAAATTTAAATAATAAGAATTTTAATGATCACGTCATATTGTAAACTGTTACTATTAGAATTTAATGCGACTTTGTTTTATACTATGTAGTGATAATATTACATATGGGTCTATCCACCATTATATCATTATTCATATTTTATTTTGATTACAAAAACTATTTTCATCTTATACTAGTACAAAGTTGTATTTCGTTCATAAGATTAAGATATACACGAAATATTTTTGATTAATCCTAATAGAGTTACAACTGCACCGTGGAATAATTGCTAAGTTTTCGGAATGAAATAACACTTCTCTTGATTGCACTTAAAGATGTTCGTAGCAGAACTCGTAGCTTGTCTACGGCGCAAGTGTCGCATCCCGTAGAGACATTAAAACTTGTTTATCAACTCTCCTACAGTTTCCACTCTGTTGTTAACTCCGCCTTTATGTTTAGTTCCATAAGGTCCGTTTCGTTGCTTAATAGCTTCACATTTTAATTGCGTGTTTAATTTAAACGCCCTGGTAGTAGGTGACACCTATTAAAAACTGTTACGTGATTTCTTGGTGCAATATTTAACATTTTAAGATGAACACATTGTACTTTAAACGTCACATGGAATAAAGTGACAATTTATACCCTGATTATTTAAAAAGTTAATAGTTAGGCATAATGTTATACTTTAAAATGGCTCATAACAATACTGACAGAGTACAAACAAAGCTAGTATATAATGCTTAAAAGAATCCTGTTGTACAATTTGAGAATGCCCTTTTCTTGTCGTCCACCTCAATGTTGCGCGGCCATAAGTTGAAAAGAGGCCACAGGAGCGTGACCCGAATAACAATAAATTTATCTCTTATATTTCAATTTAATAGTTTTCCAATAATGTGGGCATGTTTCTTTACTTTTCCTATTTTCCGGTTAACTATTAAAATTTTGCCATGTGAATACTTTCGTATTTCGTGTACATAGTATTAAACATATATAAATACAAATTTACGTACAGTTTTCAATAAAAAACAAGAATACATTTTTGAAACGCTTCAATACATACGTATACCCAATATATGTAGTTCAAGTTTGGTATACCAAACTCAAAAAAATAATGCTATTTTGTTAAAAAATGTATTGTTATATTATTATTATTGTTAATATTTTATTAAATATTTAAAAACTACAGAACATTTTTGTAACAGCTAATAAGAAAGTCCAAAGAAACAAAAATATACCACCTAACCCTAGAGTTTGTTTTTGTTCGTTGTTGAACAAATATGGAATATAGCGTTTCAGTTTTTGTAACGTAAGGCATATCCTCTGTGTAATGTTTACTTTTAATATTTCTGCGATTGTAGCGACATCTCGTATTTAACTAGTCACTTGAACACAATTGTCTCTACCGCCTTCAGCGGCAAATCGTGTTCGGCATTAGCCCTGACAGAGGGCATTACTAGTTATGTGTCATATACATAGTTACGAATGTAAAGCACATAAATTTATTTACATTATTATTAATATATAATTTACATAATCACATCTGGCGGTAGATTCGATTATATGAAATGTTTACCAGTACCTTTATAGTAAGTAAGTGAATTAATGACTTCCAATAAACAAACCATAATTAAAATATAACGAAGTAGGTCGTGTTCATTTTTAATTTGTAAAATAGTCTTCTAAACATTTTGAACATAGGCTATGAATTTTTATTAGTACATCAGTGTTAAGCAAAATAACATTACTAAATTCATCCACATGTGAGTGCATTGATTTGAAAATCATCAGTTTTTTTCAAGTGAATTTCGATATTAATGTTTTATTTTATTAGGGGTAACTTAGCTTTAATTAATTTATAATATGCGCATTAATCAAACCTTCTAGAACAGTGAACTAAGAAACATTAAAGGATTCTTTAAAATTTTGAGCAAATAAATGATCTTACCTAAAAAACAGACACTAATAAAATTCAATAAAACATAAACATACATCGTGTATGTACCTATGTGTAAAATGTTAGGAGTATACTCGGTTAGGCCCCATTATTATAGTTATGTATTGTATAACAGTTATATACAACCCTATAAAATATATCCTACGTCATATTAATAAGAAGCATTAAACACAAGAACCAAATGAACAGCATGTTTGTAAAATATCATTGGTCGTGAAAGCCGCCCAAGCCTGCAGCCGGCGGGCGCGGGCGGGCGGTGTTGCGTGCTTCGTGCGAGAGCCACGCGATCATTTTGCAACGACCGTGAGCCGGGGTGCACGTCGCACGTTCCGCCATATTCTCGCCCCCAGCGCCTAGCCGTTTCTTATACTATAACCTCGTTAGCCCGAGTGACGTAAAGCTTTTCCCATAGCGGTGTGTAGTGAACTCCGAACGATCACGAACGACGTGGCACCGCTGCAATAAATCGTAGTTCGCGAGGATAAAAGATAACCTTGCTCGCTGCATCTATTATTCAGTGACTGCGCTCCTATGGCCAGGATGGCGTCCTTTCCAGGTACGATTTCTAAGTTAGATCATTTATGTCGCAATCTTCCCTTTACGATAACAGATTTACAGTCATAAAACGTAGTTCGACAATACTGGAAGGTTACTATTCGACATCTGTATATAATTAAAAACTCATAAGCATCAAATATTAACGTTCCCGTTTGTGTTATAATAATTATAAAAGTTACAATATTACATGAATAAAGAAAAAAATTACATGAATAAAAGAGAAAACATAGTCTTGTTGTAGATATTTTTGTTATTACCAATAAAATGCATTGTCCATCGTGAGATATAATAAACTAAATTGATTGATTAATTATCAAATTATGGCAAATTATTATGTAGTCTATCCTCATCTTTAACAGTAATAGGCGGAAGTTTAATCTAGAGCTAGTGTATGTAACTCCTGTTGTTGCCACGGATATAATTATGTCCTGAATCTATTATATTTATATTTTAAGCTAACAGTATGGTTTCAGGCTAAATTGTATGTAAATTTATTTACCATAAATAACGTTATTGGAATATTAATATTCTAAACTGAATATATTCGATAACGCATGAAACTAAAACGATGGCTCCTACGCCCGTGAGTGTAGACATAGTTTGCTTAATAACATCGATTGAACAGTGGCTGGTCGGCAGCGTGGAGCGCCGCGGCGCTCGTAAAGGCTATTTACGGTCCAAACGCTTCATTTGCCATGGGTTACTTTATTGTTAGCTTGAACTTTACTTAAGGAATGCACTGAAAAACTTTTATTAGCGAAACCTTTTCAGATAATGGTTATTATTTAACTTACAGTAAAATCTTTCTATAAATAGCAGTCTGTCTGTAAAGTAGCACTTACACACGTGACAAACTATGGTTTTAACAACGTGCCCAACAGTGGGACGATAAATGAGTTGATGATAGTAATGAGAACAAAACATTGTTAATCAATAGTTTACACATATCATTAGTGTCTCCAAAATAAATTTATAGCAGAATATTTTATGATTACACAACATTTTGTAGATCAAGAGGAATGTAAACTTCTTCAAAACGGCTCAAGTGTAAACCTGATTTGAGCGCTTTATTAAAAGACTACAAACATATGCTCGCTTAGGATTTTTTTTTGTGATATAATACATATTTTACAAATCTATCTAAACATTTATATTAATTTGTAACTTCATTAATAATTAAGAAAGATCAAACATCCAAAATAATAAGTATTTATAAACTCATATCCGAATAAGATATTTTAGATAAAGCTGACTTTAGACTCTACTATAAGTGTCTGCTTTTGGGGTCAAGTGGTACATGGGACACGGATATTAATATTTATTTTTAGCATCCATTTGCATAAGGGGCGTGAAATGAAGATGTAGACAGAACTATACCGAAATAGCGCGACCTTTTATGTGAGAAGTCTCTTTGCAAGTAAAAACTAACAACTACTACTTGTAAGCAAGTATAATACGAGGGTTGTGTTTGGAAATATAAAAGAAGCTTTGTTATTTATATTGACTCCAGGGTAACATGCGACTGAATTAATTTGCAACGAGCGATTCTCATTAAATTTGTATTTTTAAATAAACGAATAATAATAACTTTAAAAAAAAAACAAACTTAATGCTTACGAGTTTTGACTTATAAAGTACAGTTTTGGTCTTTCTTTTAATATAGTGTCAAGCTTACTTTAACATGACTTTAACAACAATTTCAGTTTTTTTAATGTTATAACTACATATTAAGAACGGTAAATGTTCTATATCTCGAAACATAGAATTGCAAACTGGCAGCAAGCGGAATGTTCATTGCCAATTTCAATGTTTGAAGTATGGCTCGATTAGTGTCAAATTATGCACCAAAAGGACAGTATTACAGTCCACGTTAAGAAAAAGTTCAGTTTGAGATTTCATACTTATAAATGTTTAAGAGACTATTTTTCAATAGTCCTATGACCCTAATTGTTAACTGTTTAGACAACATACAAATGTCTGGCCACCCATTAAGTCCCATCAACTTTATATGTTTACCGGTTGACATATTCCTCCTCTAATCGGTACTGCTCCATTCAGTTATAAGCGGCAGAATCTAACGGTTTCCCCATGAATAAACCATCATCTTTAGTTATAAGATTAAAGTATATAATTAGTTTGATGAGAATAAAATGAGCGATAAAGATTAAGATAAAGACAAATTGCTATTGTTTTACTTCGACCTTCATTAAAAGGTGTTTATATTGTAATACTAGCCCACAGGTTTTTAAGTAAATATTTACGGGGTTGTGTAGAATATTATTTATTGTTGTGTGCGAGTTTACCGAAGCGTAGTGTTGTAGCTTCGTGCTCGAGTTATCCATCATTGTAGTAGCTATTAACGACGAGGAAAGGGCGGAGGGCGCGGCGGGTCACTCCAATTTAATTTACTGCTTACGTCTGAAAATACCTCCGAATACTGTGATATAAAACTTTGTTTAATACAAACGTTATATTTGTGAAATAGAGGATACGTACGTAATAGCGGAAAATACTTTTGGAATCGATAATAATAGTTAGTTATATCAGTCTCGCCTATTCCCATACGACTACGGTTCTCTCAAACTGCTTTCGCCTCTATTTTCATTATTCCGTGTACAAGCTCATCTAATAAAAGTAGGTACTCTTGACCTGGTCTACCTCTTACATTGTCTCCATAGTCCACTTCTCGCACTTATGCCTTACATCTTGGCCTAACAAACTTGTAATAATAGTATCAATAAACAGGATATTCCCTCACGCGGCTATTGATTCTAAATTCGCTGTTATGGTAATCGGACACAAATGTTTGCTCTGGGTGGAAAGTCGAACTAACAACCTGCGGTATTTCACAATATTTAAAGTATTTCGTCATGAGTGGTTGGCTAAAATTATAAATAAATAAAAGTCATTTTGAGATACAAAAACCATAAACCTTTTGTCTTTTCACTTGTAAATTACACAGAATAAATGAACTATTACAGTGAGTTATATATGTATATGAAGATTAAATAAACGATTATATGCTTATTTATGTAAAAATAGTTAGCCGTTCAAGCTTTGTGAAACTAAAATTTAAAAAACCAGCGAGAGAGCTCGACGTCGTAATATCAGTATTGCGGGAGTAGTTATATAAAAAATAAAAACGTGAAAGGTTCGACTGCAGCTAGCATGGATTTATTGCGAACAAAACGTATTGGTTCTCCGTAAAAAATAGAGCATTCACAAATATATACGTATTACATTTATTTTCTCTAGCGCAGTCAGTACTTTTTTAAGCTAGTGTCGGTTGTAATAGAGACTCGGCGGCATAATAACACGACTAAATATTCAATCATAGGACGGTTACTCGAAGCCTAAAAGTGATCGAAAAGTCTTTACAAGACAAGCAGTGAAAATCGATACACGACGTACCGAATCGAGTGCCGCAAATTCTAATAACACGAGGAACGTAAACGTTTAGAGGCATTTTCATGCCCAAAGGAGTATCATGTTGAGCGCGTTACTGTAGTAGAAATTTACATCCGTATCCGACGTAGGTACGTCGCAAAATATAAAATGATATTGTAATGATCAATTGTTTCTAGAAGTAACAGGTGACGATGGTGGTTACCGGTTATCAAAAGTGATCCGATAGCATCCGATTTTTTATAATCTAATAATAATATTTTTTTTGTATATGGTCATCTAATTACATCATATTAATTTAATAGGGATAATAATAATTGGGATTGGACCTCACACACCTCAGAACACAATATGGAGAACATTGCAGTGGAGAGCAGGTGTCCTCACGATATTTCCCTCTACCGCTATAGCGAGTGATATTTAATTTTTATTATATATCCGCTATTAAATTCCATATTAAATCTTCGTAACAACTAGCGTTGTATAAAATGAAAACAGCGTTTTTTTTTAAATCTTGTGTGCACAATGCACATATTTCAATTTTTATAGTATAAAAGGTCGGTGCATGTTTTATTACAAATTGTTTATCGTCTTTAGTAAATTAGTACCTGTTTATAAATTTTTCTAAGTAACTGCATTTGTGACTATTTCAGTTTCGCGGTGCCTCCGGCTTTGATTTAAGCTCATCCGGACGTGTCATCCAAATTTATACACAAAATCATAGGAAGGTCATACTTGATGTTACAGTATTTTGTTTCATGGATTGGATAATATTTTTATGCATTATGCATATATGTATCTTGTAACTCCACGGCTATTGAAATTCACATACTTGATACTTAATAAGTTTATTAAATACGTTAGAAATCTGCTGTTACAGTATATGAAAGTCTTATTAATATAATTATTCGTGCTGTGTTTTATTGTTTTATACATATGTATCAATAGGGCAAACAATACTAATAATGTAGATAGTCTCTGTAGTCTATGGACATCCACCTTATGATGAAATTACCTACGTTTCACTTTTCAAATTATTTCCTATTCAAATAACGTAGGTACATAATTATATTTATAAAATAATAATACATATATAGTAAATATTAAGCGGTTTTTGTGCAGCAAGAGCGCCACTAGAGCGGAGAATAAGTCCTTGACATATAAAGTTAAGTGTGCTTTACATCAGCTTCATAAATTCTATCGTCCGTATTTAATAAAGTTTCCTGCAACGTTTAAATTCAAGTATTAAACTTATACCATTTTTATGTATGCAATATAGATACACTTGATAGATAAAATGAAATGACTATAATAAAGAGATTCAGTATGACAGCAAATAGTCATGCATCGATGATTCATTGAGTGTCGTCTCTAACGCCTTGGTTGCAAGTTCATTAGTAGGTAGTAAATTAAGTTGCCTCTCTCGTGAATAACATTACTTGAACATATAATCAGTTGCCAAGTACCTAGCTAGTCCTTAACCCCGACGTGTAATCCGTTTCAGTAACTACGAGTATATTTAGTCAGTCATTCAATTCTCGTTTACGAGCACTGGCATCTTGATATCGTATAGACTAAACTTGACGGTCTCATGTTGAGGTGGTGCTGGATTTTATTCTAGTACATTCATGAAATCCCCTAGTTCGTTAACCATTGACTCATTCCAGTATAAATCGGGTTTAGACTGTGAATTTTCTTGCAGCTGCTGCGTAATATACAGAACCTTTGTATAGTTACTTTAAAAAGTAATTCAAAGGCTACATTTTTACACACAAGAGGAACAGAATCTCTGTTTGAAGATATATAAAAGAACTGCAATGTATATTCAAAATTAACTTTCACGAGCTCAACAACAATAGACTTTATGCAAATACATGTATAATATATGTACCCATCCACCCACCCACAATCTACAAGTCAAACTACATTACAGGGAAAGGGGTCAATAAAAATAAATCGCGAGACGATTTAGTATGGCATGCCATGTCGTGAGAATAAAAGCTTGCGTGAATATAAATCCCTTCAGTCAATGTCGAACACAATACCTACTTTTACAGCGGAGGCTTGCGTACCTACAAAAAATATTAGTCTCGGTATAACATATTTTTTTACCTTCACGTGCCATGCTTCATTGTTATATTCAAACAGAATAAAATTGGACGAGTTCTGAACTGCAGAGTTTGTTTCTGTTTATTTTAGCAGATAGGGCGAAGGTTGCTCTGCGTTATTGCGTATACTAAATAAACATTGCCATGGCCAAACAATTAACGGATATAAAGCTAAATGACTCTATTTTGTTGTTTGGTTCGGTAAGAATATTAAGGGACCAAGTAGCTTGGTCACTGAAGGCAAAAAATTGTGTGAAACATTCATCATGCAACGTTTTTCACGAAATGTTATTCCTTAATTGTTTTCCTTTTAACGGCCATGTAATTATTTCTTATATATTATTGTATTGTATATATATTGTTGTATATTTGCAACCATTGTAAGCCAGCTAACCGTTTTTTAATGGGTAACGCACACTAATTTAAAATATTCTATAAGTCAGTAGGTATATTGTCTTAATAGGTGGCCATTTCTTTTGAATTTGGTAATTAAAACGTTATGTTACCTATCTAAATCTCATTAATAACGCGCTACTATAGATATTCTTTTACAAAATAATGAAACACAGGTCTGAATGGGAAGGGATTAATAAGCGGATTACGGACGTCTATAGGAAAAAATCAATTTGTTGGCCGTCAGCCACGAACCGCGCGCCCTACTCCGCCGTTAGCCTGTTCAGTGGCGACGCACTAGGCTTCGTGGTATTATTACTGCAGTGATTCTGATATTAAATACATACTTATTTTATAATCTTTTCCAGCGAAAATTTGCCAAAATAACTCGTAGCGCACGCTAGGGATATCAATTAATGTAGGCTTTTAGCTAATGTAGGTTTGCCGTTTAAAAAAGGAAGAGATGGGGAGGTTATTTTTTACTCATATATTGCGTGGTTTCTCTCTGTGTATTGAAATTTGAAGCTCTAAGACGGGTAGTAAAAGTATATTCGTGGCTTAATATATTTTTTTCCGACCTTCGTTTTGTTGTACTGCTGGCCCCGGTCTCCTCTCATAATCAGAAGGTTTTAGGCCTTAGTCTACCATGTTGGCCAAGTGTTGATTTGCATACTTTACACACTTAAGAAACATTATTTACATAATTATTTTATAGCATAGTCTAAGGTGTGCAGGTTTCCTCGCGATGTTTTCGTTCACCATTATAAGGAGTGATAATTAAATTTATAAGTTACCAAACGCACGTAACAAGTCAAAAGTGAGTACCATGATTTAAACCCAGACCCCCTCGAGTAGTGGACTGAATTTCTAGCCAGTAGATTATAACTATGTTTTTTATTGCACTGTTATTGTATTTTATATCAAGTTATACATTATATCGATATGATATCATAATTAGAGTTTGGTTTCATTTCGGTTTGAGATATATCTGTAGCAACTCTTTTTATATACCATTGCAGAGTAAGGACTTTTCCTGCAACTCCAGGAGGCTTGGTGCATACCTACTCTAGCACGTAGTTCTAGTTTGCAAATATTTGTATTGAGTACAAAGTATTTTATTGTACCGAATTAAATTGTTGCTATATACTTAATATTATTTATAATCATAATCATTAGCGTTTATAATTATAAGTTTGAATTTTAAGTTAAGAACAAGTTAAGTAAGCAAGGATATGCCCACTGGTGTTACAACTAATTAAAATGTTTCTTTGTTAGTGATTATTATTTGTTAAGCAAATTTCGTTATGAACAACAAATAACCACGATTTGATAGTTTGAATGATATGAAAATTTCTTGAGAATAAATTACAAAGCCAATGTAAATTTATATTATCTAGATTTGTATTACCGTATTCTTTCATATTTAAGCTTACTCACAATATGAGCTGTAAAAACTAATTTTGTATTTTACAACAATGAGAACCTTTAAAAGCTCTTTCGATTTTGAAGACTGCAGAGCTTTTCATTCAACTGCGGGAACCCACAGCGGCAGCTATTGTATTGATTGTTATTTATTTTGTTACTGTGTTTCTTCGTTACACAATGACAAGTAAGTTACTGAAGTACGAGTAGTTACTCGTACTTCAGAAATTGTTGGATATAATGTTCCTTTTTTCATACTAAAATAGTAGCACGCTATAACTGTAAAAAACTCTCTGTAGACAAGACTGAAGTTATACTTGTGATTCCGATAACTCAATCCGATAGAAGTCTTACGATGTAGTATGTTTGTTTTTAAAATCTTCGACACTATGTTTTAAAACCACTAGGAGTGGAGACCAGAATCTAGCAGTCGAACAATAAAAGAATTGAAAAAAAAATTTTTGTCTGCCGTCAGACTGAAACACGACAAAAACATTTTTTCCAGTGTCCCATCGATTTTCTCTCTCTATATATTTAACATTACCCATTCCCGTAGTTACAGCCTGATAAAGAGTTATCTATTCGATTAGGGTAATATGCTATATAAGGAAAGGAAACCGTCCAATATTCCATACATAAAAAACAGGTAAAAATGAAACAAATCTTTCTTTCGGTGGGGGTGAAAAAATAGTTTGGGTTTTGTAGAGTGCCCTTTACTGAAAATTTCATAAGATTTTCTGTTACAGTTCAGTGGGTATTTGGGGCGCATTTGTGCGGGTCTGTTGAAATAAAAACAATATTAATTCGAAAAACAGAACACTTATACTGTTTCTGAACATAGATCACCAATATGAATAAAAAGTGAAACGTAAATAATTTAATACAAAGAATTTTGAAGTAATTAATATATTCACGCTAAACTAGCAAACACAGATCGAATTAGTTTTCTAGAGACTAGTTTTTGTAGTGTATGTAGACTAGTGTATCTTTGACGGTGTCATTAAATTAAACTGAAACATATTTACCTTAATCACAGATATTTTCGAAAGGAGACACGTAGTATCAAAGTTGCTTTGAAGTATTTTAGAAATATAATAGAAAAAGTAAAGTACTTATATCAAAAATACAAATATTCCTTAAGAACGAGACTTCGTTGTAGTTTGTTGTCTAAGGCCTATATTGGATGCAATTTGTTTTTGTGAGAGACAAAGGCGGCACGTCGCGTTGTCGCCGGGCAAGCATTGGAGGTGGAGGGATGGTCATCCTCGACGAATGCCAGTGGGATATCAGCCTCCGACCGCAAGTAAATCTTTGTAAATTGGTTCCACCTTATTATGTGAAGAGATGTTTGCAAACGGACAGACAGCAGTCACAAGCGATCGCGTCGCCTATGGATATTTGCAACCAACCTTGAATAGGACTGATCGCATCTCGCTTCAATTTTAATCTAAATTGTTGCCTGAAAAGTTACCCGCCTAGTCCGGACTAACAAACAGACAGACAAACCAAAAGAATGAGGAGTGCTTAAACCCGGTAATAATAGATCCAATTGATGTATGTTTAGTGAGTAAAATTCACAAAAAACCTGGTGTCCTTTTAGGCACCGTGGTACCTATTGAAGGTCTATCCCGTTATCAAAAAACGTATGTAAATAGTAGCATCATCACGCCTGTATTCCCCGAAGGGGTAGGCAGAGGAGTGAAGTACACCCCCACATTTCACCAGTTACG
>DWEM01001425.1:0-14275 GCA_018245935.1 Agara belti belti | reverse complement strand
CGCCCCGGCTACCAGTCCGGCCAGGCCCACCAGGCCCACCAGGGCCAGAGTAGGTCGGGCTATCAGTCCCAGCACGGCGCCGGGTACCAGGGGAGCCCGTCCAATCAGGGTCGGTCCGGCCACCATCCGAGCCAGAATCGGTTCGGCGACAACCAGGGCCCTTACAGGGAACAGAGGGAACAGTTCAACCCGTACCATCCGCCCAGGGGGAACCCCGGCCGGGGACAGAGCTACGGCGCGCAGCCAGGGAACTCGTCGCGATACGGCCAGCAGGGCTCCAAGCACCACGGCGGTCAGTCCCAGGGCCCGGACCGGAGGCCTCCGGCGTGGAGCCGCAACCAGGGAAACTCCACTTGGCGTTGAGCCGTTCGTTTTAAGTAACAAAATATTTAAAAAAAAATTGAAAAATTCAATGGGTTTATGAAAATGGTAAATTGAAAAACTAAGATAAATATATAATACATATATATAATTTTCTAACGCCATGCATGACGTGCGTGTAGATATATTGTTTCTGTTTCTGCAGCGTTGAAAAGTATAAGTGACGTTCGTGGTTGGCATTGTAAGGGCATTCAGGGCATATAATGGTAAGTCAAAAAAAAATCGAGGAAACCTAGTTTTGAATTTTTTTATAGTACTCTCATATCTCCATATCTTGTTTATAATCTAAAAATCCTAATATTTGCTTCTTCATTTTTATTTGCTTGTACATCGCAAAAAAAATTATCGCTTAATGATTTTTATAATACACTAACGTCCCGCCCCGGCTTCGCACGGTAGTACATCACTTTGCTCTGTGGTCAATAACTTCCGCAGAGTACGTGATATAACGATTTTTTTTAATTTTTCTTTATTGCGTATGAACGCATGTATGAACATTACCGAAGTTTTCATACGGATCCGAAACTTTTTTGAAAATATTCTATCGCCCGTGTTCATCGGGGATAATGTAGGATTCTGACGGTGAAAGAATTTTCCAAACAGGTCGAGTAGTTTCAGAGCAAATCAACAATCAAACCTTTCCTCTTTATAATATTAGTTTAGATATGTATTATATCATAACGTGACGACTTCCCTAAGTACCTACATAATCATTGCGAGCGCCCCGCACCCCCCTCCTCCCTTTGACGGATTTAAAGCGAAGGTTTTAGACGATTTTTTTTCTTTTAACATTAATATTCACGTTATTAAATCGTATCTGTTAATCGCATTTTCAAAAGAATTTTCAGTAATTAGTAATCCCCCCCCCCATCTTGGTCTTCCCCTCCCTCGGCTTCGTCGATAAGAGATAATGTGAAGATAGTATGTAATACGTATAGAGAAAAATATCTACGGTCTTCCTTACAGTTCGTCGAACTATTTCGATTTTGAATTACATCGAAATCCAGTAACCAGACCGACGGACGGACAATGACGTTAGTAAATATTAGAATGTACTAGTATAGTTGTGTGGAAACGCAACGAAGGTCTTGAAAAACGACTGCCTTTCAAATGTGTACCTACTTAGTTTAATTAAAATTTACAAGATGGACGCTGTAATATTTGTCTGTAATATTTTAGTAGGAACTAGGTTTCTCATCCACGTCTAGGTACAAAGGCTCGGCTTTCGAGCGCGTGAAGCGGGGAGAGTATAGTTTAAAAAACTAATTTTCATAAGACTGGTAATATCGGTAGAGTTGATACACATTTTGACATGAATATTTTATTGTGTGACTTGCGAGCGGTAAGTACAGTGCAGAATCCGATCACAATTAAGCGGGTAAAAGAATATTGTAGTATATTTCTATGTTTATTTTGTCGCGGTTGTTGGTCGTGAACGGTGGCTTTCCCAGCAGTGGGGTTAATAAAATACACATCAAAGTTTTGTATCTGATGCGAATGGCACGACTCCGAGAATATCTAAAGTACTGTTTGCCGTCATGTTTTAAATGCCTGCGTGCACGCAGTAATAATATCAATTATTAGACAATCACGCCAGGTCCCTAACGGGGTAGGCAGAAAGCACCGAGTGGCAATTGTCTCTGTCCTTACAAACCTGACGTGCTTCTTCGGTGACTCTCGACGCCGCCGTCAGCCAGTAGCAGGTTTTCCTGGCTTGGATCAAGGGAACCTAAGGAAATTTTAAGGGAGGCAACTTTCAAAACGTCCTAAGCGCCATAGGGCCTATTAACTGGCAGGAAAAGCGGGTGCAAACTCGCATAACCGCAAAAGGCCCCAACAAAAACATTAGCCACTTATTGAAAGACGACTACGGCGACCTGAACGTGACCTTCAAAACACGAAGGCTTTATTAATTTTCGAAAACCGTCACACGCACATCGTCCGCCACACAGCTAAGAGCGCTCGCAGCGACATCTACGCAAATATTTCACGGTTGAGAGTGTTTATTGCAGTTTGCATTACAGAGATGCATGATTATGTGCAACGTTTATCACAATATTGTCTATTATATTTAAATTATATATTTAGATGCATGTTACAAGAGCGCGTGTGTAAGACACTTTTATATTATATATATATATATATAAATGTTGTGATTTTTAAATACATTGAATTTGTTCAAATGGAAGATTATTTATTTACTGTTACGTCACTGAGCACTCGCTTTTGATTTTACCGTTAATTCTCTTACCAATGCTCTCCTGGTAATAGGTGTTCTCGTGACTGCAGCCCCGCATTCGTTGTTAGGAATTTACAGTAGCCATGTTAACCGCAGTACTAGTGCCAAAGCAGTGATAGATATGGTTTGGATTTCAGTCTCCGCGGGCTTGGGTTCAAATCCCGGCACCCACCTCTGACTTTACAAAGTTACGTGCGTTTTATGATTTAACTAGCTTTTGCCCGCGACTTCGTCCCTCGCGTATATTATTATACAAATGTTAATATACATATTAACCTTCATCTTCGATCACTCTGTCTATTAAAATCGCGAGGAACTCTGCATACCTTAGAGATGTTATACAATATGATAGTTCCTGAGGTGTGTGAAGTCTGCCAATACCCACTAGGCCAGCGTGGTAGCTTGTGGCCTTAATACCTCACTGTGACAGGGCACCCGAGTCCAGCACTGAAACAATACACAAGTGAAGTAATCGGAATGTATTATGCTGGGCAAACTCAGTGGTGATGCGGCACACCTATCCCCAGGGTTAACGACGCATTGTTACTCGTGATTGGGATTTTCTACAGACGCCTGCGGGCTGCAGGACACCTGGAATCTTGTGATATACCACCTCTTTGTACTTCCATAATATGTGTATATACAGGTTGGTTTAATCTCGGGCGTGGTTTGTCAAATCCGAAAGTACAGGGATTGGCGAAAAATGCTGAAGTATGTGCAATACCTATATTCATTATGCATATTGCACAATATCGCACTAGTTCTATTTGAGAACCATTATATGTTCAGTGGTTCTCAAAATGAACCGGTTCGATTCCCGAAAATAATACAATAAACTTATTATATATGTCGATGATTTGATTAAATACCGATTGTACCTACATGATTCAAAAATCAAACGAACATTTCATATATTTAAATATTTTAATTCATCATCACTTCATATATTTTGATAACACACGATGTTGGATTAAAGCTTCTAATCGATGTTTACTTAGTTTTTGATATTACGATGATTTGAGGTAATTTAAGAGTTAAGTTTATATATGGTGCGTGGCTAAGTTACGTAAGCACCATGTCTCCGATGCTCCGAAACATATTTATATATATTGAACAGTTGACGTTGGCGCTAGTTGTTGAAATTCACGAAACGAGCAATTATTGAAAGTCCGTCTGGTTGTTTGTGATCAGAAATAAATAATATTGTACCCTGATTGGTTTTTTATTTTCAATTTTACCTCATGCCTGTCAGTGTTTTATAATAGTGATAGATATTTAATTAGGTTATATACCTATCATAGAGATATAGGTGTTTTGGAAATATAAAATGGTTGTGCTAAGTAGCTATAATTAATTACTGAAAAAAATTCAAATTAATTTTTTTTTTTTTGGAAGTAGTTGGTATTTAATAATTTCCAGCCTGCATCCACATATTGACTGTGTTCAGGACTATAGTTTGTCACTAATCCGTACAGATTTAATTATACTTACAAATGCATTTATTACAACAATCATGCGTTCGTGCTGTAACCCCAACAATCTCGATGTTATGTCAAAATGTCTACAATTGGAGTATCTAAAAACCAAAAACTATAACAAGACCTTAAAATAAGTTATCTCCGTACTTTTATAATGTAATGTGATTGAATCAAACGTATCTATAACAAAGTGAGACTGACTTGTGGCTAGAAACATTAATTGCTAAGTCCCTTTTAGGAGAACTATTTTTAATGAATATGAATTTGTTGTGTCCGGATGTAATGAAAATTTCTATATAAGAACTATTTAGTAGGTATGTTTATGAGCTGTCCGGTTACCATAATGCAGTTATTTAATTGCCTAATTTGGAATCCTATAGCCATCTGTGATATTGTTCCAACTATTATTATTTAAAAAAAAATTTATGGTAATAAAATATGTACATTGACTTCGATCGACTTTATTTTTTGACATTTTTATTGAGCTGCACAAAACTTTTTCAGCGCTCCCAAAATATTTTCTTTCACAGTTTACATAAGAGTCGCCGTTCAAAACCGTAATTGTTTCCGACCACACGAAATGAATTCGAGTACCGACCTATGTACATAGTAGCTCACGTGTTTTAGCGTTTTGTTTGTATATTTTAAAAAAATGTAGCCGCCTATCAAAACGATTTCCAATATGGCGTACAAAGCGAGTCTGAAGTGGCGCGCGTTTGTGCGCGATCAATAGTTTTTTAATTTCTTTCTTTTTTTTTGCACCACAATCGAAGGTTTGAAATTGTGGAGATGAAAGGAAATTAGGGGCCCTACGGCCTGGCTGGAGGCCACTCGACATATGAATGAAGTTCAAACTTAACGGCGTTTTTTGAGGTACGTTTTTGTCCAGGTAGGCAGCGCGATCTCAATGGCCCGTTACTAATTTCCATCGGAAGTTCGCTACTGACTCCGCGACGCTGCACCGTCAGATGTTTGCTGTGACGGTCGCGAGGTTAACAAATTAAATGCGTAGCTTAGTATGTCCTTAATACGAATTCATGGCTGAATTCCAAAGCCGATATAATAATAATAATTGGGACAATTCTACAGTATATGATTCTAATTACTTGGCAATCAAATGCGTTATGGTAACCGGTCAAGTGATAAACAGATATAAGAACGTATTAATACACACTGTATAATATTTATGTAGACATTTGTACTACACACAGTACAAATAACTGTAGGTACTCATCACACTAATATTTCGACCTGGTTGGTAATCGATCGCACGAGACTAAAGCAAGGGTCAAATATATTCATTCGATGTTACGTTCTAGTTGTACTTAGTTATTTAGTACCTAATAATTCAAGTGCATTTGCACTGTACCTAAGAACTGATGGAATATTAGAATATTTACATTATGTACCTATATAAGTATGTTTTTAGGTAGAAATGTAGGTACATAGGTATGTATCTCACATTGTTGACGTCTAATTTGTGAGTTTAATAAGCATGTCTGTTACAGTTACTTTCCCTGGTAAGTACGATTCGAACAATTTTAATTGCGTTAAAATAAAGTAAGTATAGTTTTAGTCACTATACGCTTACGAACCAAAATGAATTAGAAAATAAGTAGCTAAATTTAATTGTGCAATGAGCAGGTATCGTTTCTGTGGAGAATTCCCACACCGCTATAATGTCATATGTGAAGCGTGATAAGTCACGTCGACCCGCGAACTGTACTCCTGCTCACTTCCCATAAAAAAGATCTAGAATGTTCACTTCACCGTGTGCTAATGTGTCAAAGACAAATCTTATTGTGATCGTCGGGAGTAATGAGTGCGGCAGGGCGGCGCCACCAGCGGGGCTCCGGCGTCCAGCTGCGCCCGCGTGACGCGCCGTGACGTCACGCGGCGTCCGCGCAGCGTGCTGCTCTGTTCCAAATTCAAATTCCGTTTGACAGATGAATTTGACTTCTTTATGGAGTTCTTGAGTGTCCAAGTGGCGTGCGGTGACTGGGGCCGGTCAAGTGTGAATGCGCAATTTCCGATTTGATGGGAAAACGTCTGAGACGCGTTGACGGCCTGAGAAATCAACGCGAAGGTCTATTTTTAATACTATTTGAAGTCATTCAATATTTGAACTGGACTTCCGTCTAATATTAAACCAAGTGTCTTTTATTTGACGCAAACTTAACAGAACAGATAACACTTAGACATGTTAGCTAAAAAAGTGTATTTGATTGAAAAATTATGTTTAGTAGCCTCTATCTATTCTATTAGATACTCACTACCTTTATGTTGGCTGTTTACCTATACCTACTTTAATGATATAAAACAAATTTTTACGTGCCAACTTCCTTGGTCATACCTATGTAAATATGTTAGAAAGGTGTTTTTGTTGTATGAAGTAAATAGTAACGAACATCACAATATTTTTCATTCCATTAAAGAACGTAGAAGACATCTACAGCAACGATTCAAGGAATTGCTGCAGAACTCTTGATATCCCTTTTTACCTCAATCATCCCCGACGCCTACTACCACCAACGTCGTTTGTACTAAACTTGGCCCTTTTCTCACGTGCATGTTTTTGGTAGGATGTTTTTATATCGTTTTGTTTTCAAGAGAATCTCACAGAACAAGCGGTAGTGACAAGTTTTCTGTGATGTCTATGAGCATTTGCGATCGTTGTCAGTTATTAGGTACATGTTGATATAAGAGCAGTTAGTACTAGTTAGTAGGTATCTA
Source organism: Agara belti belti (assembly GCA_018245935.1). Classification (NCBI taxonomy): domain Eukaryota; kingdom Metazoa; phylum Arthropoda; class Insecta; order Lepidoptera; family Hesperiidae; genus Agara; species Agara belti. Next base: position 7,444 of record DWEM01001425.1, on the reverse strand, counting down.
CTCTCTTTGAAGGTTGAGACGGACTTCTCAGGAATAATTAGTCGCCTCTATTACCTATACCTGTGGACCGGCAACCATACACACTAATATTCCACTGTACCATGCATACATTAAGATTTACTGCCATAAATTTACATAAAATTACTTTATAACGTATTCCTTGCGCTGTATGAAGTAGGGTTGTTCAAGGATGGCAAAAGAGAAAAAAAATACGTACCCACTCAAAACAAAACCGGAACAGCACAAGCGACATCTGTGGTGTTGCCAATGTCAACTTACCATCAGTTGTTCTTTTAAATAGAAAAGAGTCTAATTTTCTATTATACAATGTATTTGTAAACCGAATTGTACTGATTTTCTTTTGATTAAAGCGATGCAATTTTAATCGTTATCTTTCTGGAGCGATAATCAATCCGGTGCCAGACTTGATTTGGCGTGTAGATTGAAGATAACACGCGTACCTAAGTGAAAGTGCATTCAGTAAAGAAATCACTGAGTATTCGTATTATATTATTTAAGTTGCCTTATAAGTTATATTTTTATACCACACAACATTTTCTAAATTATTAAATCCGAAAGATAGACTTTTTGGAGCTGGTTAGAATTTTATACAGCCAAGTGCATACTTACCGGTGTTTTCGGTTCTCGGCTAGCTGTTAAAGTGCCTGAAACCGTTTATTTTTCTCTATTTTCACGCTTCCAAATTTAAATTTTTAGGCGGCCAGCTCCTTGTCTTATTTTTTGCCACGTTTTGAATTTCGTGACTACTGCTTAGCGTAGGTCATTGACCTTAAGCCTACTATTATATACGCTACTTTTGTGTTCACGGTGACATAAATAAAACAGTTTAAGGTTAAAAAATTGTTTTTAAAATATGGCGATCCATGGACTACGTTACGGACTATAATTTCGTAAACAAAACATGTTTGAATAAAGAAGTAACCTAGCTATTATAAGTTTAAACATGACATACAAACGAAGGAATCCATTGAAACTTACGAGAAGTAGGAAAACTTACAAAGTGTTCTATTTTCCGCCCAAATTTGGCATTCAGGACACGAGCGCACGCGACGCTGATTGGACGGCGTCAGCGCGCGCTGATTGGCCCACAATTTGACAGTAATGGCGTTAACTCTAACGAGATTGACACTAAATGTATCATCGTGTCTTTCAAGTTATTGTAATATGTGTCGTACGCCCACGAGTTATGGTTGTTATTACTTTGAGGCGGAAACATTGTTGGAACCGTTCGCATCGCACGACTCCTGTCTGGACAGATGTTGCTACATTGCTGTAACAATTTCGCCCACAGCCCGTTTCAAAAGCTATTGTGTAACTTTATTTTTTTGTATTATTTTGACTAATTCTTTTGTCGTGCGGTTGGTTAGATATTATCGTGGAGGGTGAGTTAATTCATTGGATGCGTTTTTGTTCCGCTACCGGTTTCAAATAGTTTTTTTGTAAAATGTTGTTTTGAAGTGATTATGATATCATGATTAATGATATTATTTCTAAGCAGTGAGCAGTTTTATTTACATTGACTAGTCAATAAATTTGCGGTGGAAAAATAAAGAATATTATCATAATTAGGTACCTACGTACTTGGTACAATAATGTTGGCTACATAAGTTATAATACGATTCAGCACCAAAGAAATAGAAATATAGGAAAAGGTTAAATAACTTACGTACGTACTCGTATTTATTAGGTAACTGTGGATCATATTATAATACAAGCATATCCGTAGTCAACCTTTCGAATTATATTTCAAAACACGTCAAAAGGAATATGTTTTACTGGAAACTAGAAACTATTTTAGTCAAAAGTGTCTTTCTAAGTCAACTCAATCTTGGCAAAATTGTTAAACGAATCTTCTTAATTAGAAGAATTTCAAGAGTAGCGATATAGCTGTTAAAGTTTAATCTAAAATCACGTTGTCTTAACAAAGACTTTATTTAATACACCTTACATTTAGATTAGTTACACTGCCTACGTACCGTTCACGATTTTGATTCTGCTTTATGTTTACTGAAAAACACCAGAAAATATATGATATTAATAGACATATGATATTGAGTAGACAAATCTACACAAGAAAAAACATAAAAATCTAAATGTTTCTTACGAATAACCCAATTAAATCTTTCGTTCCCAGCAAGTAGCGCGTACTAATAATTACATGTAACAATTTGTCCGTGACTAAGCTGGCGTGTTATATTCCGGCAGACCGCCCTCTAGAGTGTTATATTTTTTATTTTATACTTTTTAATAATTCGCGCGGCGTAGCGGCCGGCACTCCACTCGAGCGCGGTCCCAAAAAATCTCGAAAATCCACCCATGTGTCGCAATTACTCAGGCAAATTTATGAGGGTTCAGTAGCTTAGCCCCGATTGTAATTAAGGCTTTTTGTTGCCGCAGATAGATAATGACAGTGCTTGGTGTGACAGTTGCGGTTTTGTGGGTGTTTTAGTGAGTACTCTACCTACGGCAGGCGTAAAAACTCTACGACACATGTAGAGTTACTTTGAATAAATCTAAGTATTCAGAAAAATTAAATAGTTTTGCATAGAAATGAAACATTTACTCAACAAATTTACTTATTTATTTATCTTAATGCTGTATAGTACAGGATTTAGTTTTTATTTTGTTCGCATCTGAAGTCATGTTCAATTTAAGTAACAATGCTGAATAAAAAGGTTTCTGTTTAAATTCAAAATAATATCCTACACTGCGTTACGTCTATAGAAAATTTACCAAAATTTTACTACAAGCACGTAATATTTCAAGACCAATATTATTATATTATTACGCCAGGTTCCTAACAGGATAGGCAGATCACCGAATGGCTAATAGCTCTATACTTACAGAGCGAATGTGATTCTTCGAAACTCATCACTCTTTTCATACATACGCCTCGCTGTACTTCAACGGCATACTTCCACATGATTTTAAAATATATGTACAGGTCGTGTGTTTCGTTGTGCTAAAGATTACGAAACCACAACTAAACTGTTTAGGTATCTCTACTAGTTAGACCTTACTATGACAAGTACGTATTGGTAGATAATAACAAAAATGATTATTAATACGACTAAGCCCTATCTAACCATGCTTTTTATCAATATACTTTTTAAACAAAATAGATTATTGTTGAAAGCACAAAATCATCCTAACGGTTCTGTGTTGCCTGCGGATCTCTAAGCTCGCTAACAAAACCGCCATTTGACGTGGCGCATTATTATGTATTTTGGAAAAATCCATTGTTTTGTAATCTCCCCAGGCTCTTGAACGCTCGAGTGTCGCCATTGAACGCCCTGAAATTTTCTATGTGAGCTCATTGTGCCCTCTGCATTATGTACGTTGCACGCATGTGCCGTCGATGAAAGGTGCCAACATTATATAATTTCTGTAATGAGGCTGAATGAACGCACCCTTGACGTGCCAAGTTTTTTCCGCTATTCCTATTTTACTAATTGAATACACAGTATCCCTCTATTCCTTTACAAATTTCCGGCAGCATTAGGTACCTACTCGCTAACGCGTGTTTCTAAACGATATATGAATGTCGATTAAAAGTAGAATAAACATATTTTTGTAATAATAAATGCAGCGTAGATACTTGTATAATCGTTATGTAGTGTAGGTATATGAACTAATTGCCATCAGGCTGCGGTAAAGAAGCGAATGGTCGTAGGTAACCTTTGACATTTAGCAAAAATAAAAACACAAGGGACACAAAGAAGGCAAATCGTTGCGTAATATTAAAAGGTACATTTAAAAGTCTTTGAACTCTCGAGTCACATATTACTCAGAGCCAGAGCCGATACATGGAGAATTTCTGAAATAACAGCAACAATTCACATCAAACGGAAATATCCTTTGTGTCTCAAGAACGCGTTTCCCCATTGTTTCGCGGAATGCAACCATTAGTGGGCAACAATCGCGTAAAGCCCGCCAAAGCGTTCTGACAGATCGCGCGCCATTTTTGTTGAAGAGGATGAAAGTCGGAATGCCTGAGCCTGTGCGCTAGATTTCAAAAAGTATAATTGTTCGACGAACGAGGGTCGAATGCCGAATTAAATAATGATTGCGTCATCGGAAATAGATTTCGAGATTACCAAAGAATTCTTTACAAATATTACCCACACATCATTCGTGAAACGTTTCGAGTACCGCTACTTACATTGGTACCCTTTATACTTTTTCAAAGACAACTAACTCGCGGGGTAGATTGCCTTTAGAACTTTCGGATTTCCCAGCTTTATTATCATAATTACCATTTAAGACTTGATTTGACATGAAAACATTGCAAAATAAACATAAATGATTTTATTAATGTTCAGAAAATACATAAATTCACTTGCAGAAAAATCTAGATAGCAAGAAATTTGATGTAAAATTTTATTAACTTACAAGTTTTTCTAGATTGTTGCTAATGTTAGTATAAAACTAAGATGCGTTCAAATTAAAGAATGTACAATACAATGGATTGTTTGTTACGGTTTTTTTTCTGTACTCGTAATGAAGCTGTATAAAAAGTTGTCGAACTCGTAATAGGGCCACCTGTCATCGCGTCACGGCCTGTCAAAATAATACTCGCCTCGCTCGAGTGTGGATTAAAATAAAAGGCGTTTTATTGGAGTGCGATTCGACCAGTCATCCGATCGATATGGTGTACGAGGAGTGTTGTGCGGAGTTCCGCACAGTTTGTCTTTGTTGTAAGCCCAACAACATTATAAAATACTTATTTAGCATGAAGATGTTATAGGTTAAGTATTTATTTGTGGTAATAAAGGCAATGTTGCACACGAGGGTTACTGAAATTATGAAATACGATTTGATTTTAATTTCATTCGCCTACAAACTTACACAATTATAGAATTAAAATTTACTATTAGTGAAGTTGAGAAAAAAATAGACAATGAAGAATAATAGAAACTGAAAAGAATTATAAAAAATAACTGGCAACTTTCAAAATTAAAATTTAAAATGGAGGCTGTATTTACCTACAGTATTAGAATAGATAATATTGTCCAAAATTCACATTCAAACCCAAACGGGGAACGTCAATTGATAGGTTAAAAACGCTGAATATACATTATTGTAAAATAATCTGGTCAATGACATTAAAATTATTAATTAATATAGTTATTATTTATTAAACAATTACATCATTGATAAATAATCATTAGCTTTTAAAAATAAGTTTGTTTAAAAAACGATAAATACTGAGTTATCTTACTAGCTCAACCAATAAGATTACTTACGAGACAAGTGGGAACAGACTTTTTCTAAGCATTTCTGGACCATTTTGGACCCATCTACGTTTTCCATCATGGCCAGACTCTAGACTATTACATACCTAATAAAAAATAGCAACTACCTACATAGATACGAAAGCAGATATTAAATCTGTTATTACCCTGAGTACAATGTAATATAGTAGAAAATTCGGTATAGATAAAAATATTTTACATAGGGAACCATAGTTACATTCGCCCCGCTGGTGGTCTCCTCTGTGGTTCAAGTCAGCGTTAATAAGACGTTGCGTCAGTGTTGAGGAGAAATGAAGAGTAATTTTAGAATATAATTTAGCAAGATGGCAGAATTGTACTTTTGGCTGCGAGCCTGATTACGTGCTACTACTGCACACGGCTTCCTTAAGCAACTTTTGGTCGCCTTTTGGTCTAGTGGCTACAGACCCTGACTGGTAAGCCGGGTTCGATTTAACCGACAAACAGTCTTGTGATGAGCACATGTGTTGCACATGTCTGGGCTTAGGTAATAAAAATATTAATATAAATATTTTACCGCATGTATGCATATGTATATACTTATATGTAGGTATGTATGTTTATCAGTTGTCCGGTTACCGTAACACAGACATCTAATTGCCTAATTTGGAATCAGGTAACCGTGAGTGAAATTAATGAATCGTAACTGAAACGGTACCTAACTTGTAAATGTAAGTGAAAAGTAATTTTCAATTTATTGTCATACTAACTGCAGCTGATGGTCGCAAGATGATAAAACTGGAACTGTGTCAAAAAAGAGCGGCATCTAAAGGCCGTCGAACGAAAAAAGCAAGCAAAGTCGAGTAAAAGCGCTAGTTCCTTAATAAATTCATTACAACGCACGCCCGTGCTCTATCGATTGTGGCCTCTTTGCCCGAACGTGCCGGAGACAATCGACGCGATGGCGCTTCTATACGCAACCTTATGCAGCTTTAAACAACCCTAAAACACATAATTTTTTTACAAATCTGAGTTCTATTACAAGGCAGTAGAGTTGATTTTTGAATGCAATAAGTTACGATAAGCGACGTTTTAATACGGAACTTTTGGAAAATAAATTTTCAAGCCAATGGTGGCCGTGCACCGAAAACGTTGCCTTGTTCAAATTCGACAAAGTCCAAAATTGAGCGCATTCTGTCTCGTGACATGTGACGTTTTAAATCAAAATAATGGCGCTCTTTGTCTCTGCCTCACTGTCAAGCGTACTTGTGTTTTCCCGCGTTTTTTGTTCTAATTAGTCAGCCCCGAGCCCCTCGACATTACAAACCTTGTGCACGGCTGTGGTGGATATAACAACGTAAATGCGGATAAATATACATTTCTTGGCTTCTATAAGTATCTACGGCATTGTCGTCGTTAATTGCTAGATATACAGATTGTAAAGCATATTCGAAACAGCACTTGATTACTTTAAATCTATGTAACATATCAGTTTCAACCGAATTGCGAAATATTCCTTTGATTTATTTCGTTGTCACATTGTCACTAAACACATAGAAATTGCTTTTAGTCGTTCAAACTCAATCCTCGTTACTGCATTTGAATAAATTTGTGTATTATGATATACATAATAGGATGATTATAGGCATCTACTTACAAAGGTTTATGCTAGGGTAATTTCTCAGGAAAACTCTGGTAGAGCGCAGAACTCCTGTGAGATGATGTAAATTTTTAAACATAGTTGTAGATTATTTGTAAGTCCGGAGTAATTAGTAAAAGCATACGAGATTGTACAATATTATACGGGGTTGTTCCTACAATATGTGGCACGCATGTAAGATGTTGTGAACTAAAATATAGGTATATTAAATAAATAAATAAATTTTATATTAGGTTCTGTCCGTGTTTGCATGTTGACTCTGCTAGGATTCGAATCGGAAATCTTCTGATTCCAACTAAATGTTAAATAGATTGAAATGTTTTAAATAAAGATGTCTTTTAGTGAACAAAGGTTTTATTAAAACCAAAAAATATTCTCAAAATTTATAATAAAACACATTTGCTCCACACAATATTAAAAACAGAATAATTAATTTAGTTTGTTCGAGTGGAAATGTATCCTCGCAAACCTAACAATACCTATTATATGTGAGTATATTCAAGACTGATTAATTAAAACTTAAAAATAATGGATCTTAATAATCTTTAAG
>DWEM01001424.1:0-14278 GCA_018245935.1 Agara belti belti | reverse complement strand
AAATATAACAACCACTACAACAACATACCGTCACGCCAGGTCCCTAATGGGATTAAATAGTTTCTAAATATATCGTATGTATATACGAGTAGGTATACTACATATACATATGTTTATTTGCTCGTGTATTATAACAGACATTTTACTGCCTAAGTTGGAATAAGATAGCCGCGTGTGGAATGGCCCAATTATTATTATAGTATCTATGTGCAAACGCTTCTGATGCCAGTGGTCTTGACCAAGTATATCAATACAATTGAATACAATTCAATTTCAATGGAACAGTCGATAAAATCACTTCCTTATAATATATAAAATATAGCAGACTAAACTTGACCTTCGATTTTTAACTAGGTACATAAGTTATTAACCCGCAAGTGCGTCTACAATAATACCTACACAAACAGAGAAGGTAACATCATTTTTAATGGTTTTTAAATTTCAGACCTGGAATACTAAATATTTACGAGATAAAAACCATCCATATTTAGCCCCGTATAGTCTATCTTCCAATCAAAGTTGCATCAAAATCAGGTTACAGAAAGATAGACAATTTTTTTTAAAAAAAGAAACACTTATTGCTGGTAACGTATATGAAACTAAAGACACGATGAAGCAGCTATTTCGATAACAAATGTGTAAATGTTATACCATTATACAGACCCGAACAATAGAACGGTCGCCGGTCCCGCCACGCTGCTGCGGCGGCTGCGAGCGCGTCTCGACATCGAGCTCAAACGTGTTCTTTATTATGTTACCTTTAGCTTGGGGGAACGAGCGAGTTACCTCTGTTTTATAAGTACGGACCTTACCACGCCGCGGCCATTCCATTTTGTGCCGCCTGCCGGGGCGCACGCATCCCTTCGCCAATGAGTCGAATGAGTCGAATGAGTCAAAACAGGATCATCTACGCTGCGTATTTAAAGGTCGGTGAGCTACATTCCTTTATAGTCTAGATGTGAAGTTTCCAGTGTTTGCAAGGATTTACCCGACATCCTGTTGTCTTCTTGTGTCGTATTTCGACGCGACCCTCGAAATGCAAAATGGGGATCTTGACGCACGAGAGCTTCCTATATTTCAACATGTTCTTCGATTTATTGACTTATATCATTAATAATGTGCGTCTTTCTAGCGGCACATTCGCAGTCCTTGTGCAATATAATAGAGTAATGGAGTATCTGTTTGTTTAATAGCAGGATCGACTTCGAAACGTCTCGAAGGAATCATTGCAGAGCCACAGTCGAACTGCCGCCTCGTGAAGATCGCGCTGCGTCGCTCGGCTGCGACTCGGGAGTTGATCAATATGAAAAGCGGTCAGAGGTAAACCTTGGAATATTAAAGAACTGTTCGTTGTGTAACCTTTTTTGAATTAACATTTGTCGCCAGCGATATTTTCCTGAACATGTTTTCTTTTGTTTCAGCTTCGAGCATGTTGGTGTTTTTCAAAAATAAACACGCACGCGAGACGGATACCCTTGTTGTAACATACTGGTTGAATGATCTCTTTTGGTGCATTATCTACATAAAGTATATATTTTTTACAATAAAACCATGTTTTAAAACAATAATTTGCTTGTTTTATTTCCTAGTTTTTTGTTTTTTCAGAAAAGACCAGCTTTTGCCCGCGTCTTCGCCCGGGTGGAATAGTGATTTTGGGCAGCATTTTAATTTCCTAGGATACTTTTATTGCAAATAATACAGATACCAACTGCTGCGGTTTACTGGAAGCATATTTAATTTGGTCTAATATATTTTGAACGGATTGTCCGATTTCAATAAACTAAAAGGTAATTTATAGGTATTGAAACAGTCTCGCTTAGGAATTGATTAATTTGGATGAGAATTTATGCAAAGGTATAGCATGGTCTGATTTTGGTCGGAAGTTTTATTAAATTTCAAATGTTAAAAAGTTATACTGACATAACTACAATAGTTAGACATTCGCTTCATACCTTAATAACCTTCATAGGTACACTTAGGAGGCTAATACTGACGAGCTACGTGGACCGAGTTCAGTCCGAGTTACTTTTATGATAAAGCTAAAACAAGCGAGTACAATTTTGCAAAATACACATGTATTTGAATAAAAAGAGGAGTGTTCGTGTGTGAGAAATAACAACATTTGATTATCATATATTTATTTTTGCATTCACAATCAAAAGCATAACGATACAAATCTTTGGCTAATTTCGTTCGTATAGTCGACGAAGGAGCGAGACTCGTAAAGCGGTAATATCTAGCGACATCCCGATCGCTTCACTGCGACCGTATCGTGAGACGTACGACACTATACTAAAACATTGCTTTCTAGTCCTCAATATTGAAGCTCAATGCTACTGCTAAAATTAGATTGCACCCGAAGCCTGCTACGATGAGGTCGAATAGTACACAAAATAATTAGCACCGATATCAATAAAACATTACGTAACATATTCCGTGCGTTTGACGTGCACGCCTACACTAAACTTACTAACTACGAATATATTTCATAAAAGGAACAACAATCACTAAAACACATCGCACACTAACTAACATCGCTCGGTTACAACATGCATTGAACGATTGAAATATCAAAGGCAACATATGAAATGTCATGTTTCCGCACTAATTAAGCTAAAAGTTAAACTCTATCTAGCAAGTTAATAACTAGTGAAACTAAATAGACGCTCGTCGATTCCACTATATTTTCCTCGTTTTCGAGGGTCGTTAGGTGCGTCGGGCGAGGCGCTCGAAGGCGGTCAAGTGTTCGATCTAAAAACGAGTTACGCCTATCGTGATCGCGGCGGCGCGCGCCGGTTCACGGGTCCACGAACGAGATCATGATGTAGCGGGTGCCCGAGGTGACCGGCAGCCCCTCGTGGAAGTGCGTGAGGCGGCCGGGGTGCATGAGCAGCCAGCCCGGCTTCGTTTCGCGCACCGAACAGTTGTAGCGGATGAACCGGCAACCGCCGCCCTCGTAGTCCACGTCTGCGAATCGAGTCGTAACGATAATTGTTGATAACGGGCCACATATAACGAAGCCCACATGCGTATAGGGTATCGGTATACGGTCCGTGTCCGCCGGTCTCGCTGCGGAGTCTGCGGGAGGGGGGAGGGCGGGGTGTACTCACTCGGTGTGTTCAGCGCCAGGTTGATGGTGTAGGTGGAGGAGTCGTGGTGCGGGCGCAGCGAGGGCTGCTCGTCGGGCTTGTAGCGCACCACGAAGTTCATTACGGACACGGGCGGCTGCAATTCAGAAAATACTTTAGACAGACACAAAGACGTTTGTTTGCACAAATATGGGTACATTTTAATTTATTTATTTATTTATTTATATTTAAAGATTTCACACAATTATTAGTTCAATCTATATTTTGTCTTCTACGGCGTACAGATTTAAGATAGGTAATTAGAACAACAACATACCGTCACGCCAGGTCCCTAACGGGGTAGGCAAGACGCACCGAATGCCATATCCGTCATTGCAAACTTGACGCGCTTCGTTTACATTCATCGCTCTCCTCATGCACACACGCCGGTTTCGGAGATTCTTGACCCCTCCGTCAGCCAGTATCTGACCTATTTGCTCGAGATAGAATCCATCCATACTCATACATATCCATCAACACTCGCATCGTATATCCGCTTTGTCATTCTTTCGTCATCCATTCTTTCCACATGTCCGAACCAGCGGATCATTCCCTTTCTCATTTTTACACCGATGCTCTCTTTTACGCAAAGCATCTTTCTTACATCTGTGTTGCGAACGCGGTCGGCGAGAGTCAGGCCACATATCCGACGTAAGGACCTCATCTCGACTGCGTTTATTCTGCTTTCACGTGTAGTTAGAAGTATAATAATTATTATTACTTAAGTAAGATGTTTGAAATCAATTTGGTCGTCCGATGTGATCGTATAGATCTATTCGAAAGACGCGCGCACGGGACGCGTTCGGACTCACGTTGTGGTAGTAGCCGGTGAACACGGCCTCCTGCAGCGGGCGCACGTACTCCCGCAGGATGTGCAGCCAATGCCGCTCCAGCCCCACCTGCGTCATGTGGATGTCGCGCGTGGGCACCGCCTCGTAGCCGCTCTCCAGCCGCTTGTCCTGGAAACGATTCAACACGACGTCGATCTGTACCGGCGCTACAAATTGTACAAACGGTTATTCGTCTGTCTGTCTGTCTGGCTGTGAACCTGCCGAACCGATTTTAAAAACGGTTTTACCAATTAACGGAAGCGATTATTTGTAATTAACGTGGAATTTTCTACTGGGATAAAAAATCAAAAGTGAGCATTAATATTCGAGCTGAGTGACTTACTTATTTGACTGACACGGATAATCCGGCTATAGATAGATGAGTAATTCTATGAGGGTCGTTAACGGCAATTGTAACGGAACGATCGTTAAGCCTCGTCGAAGGGGCCCGCGGTGCGGGCTGAGGCGATTTGAAACTTCAACGTACACCGCCTCTTACCCGTAAAACGGCTCAGTGAAGCTGTTCGAAGAGATTATTGGAATTCCATGATTCGACAATCTCCTTTCCCCCTCCATTCGCGCGAAAAAGTAAATTGTAATCCCTCTTGAAGAAAATATAATTAACGCCACCATTAGAATGTTACGTCTGTTTCAATACAAACTAGCGTCCACCGCCGCCGCTTCCCATCGGTCCCTCTGCGATTATCCGTGCGGCGTGCGGTCGCCGGGCGGCCGGCCGCCTGCGAGCCGAGCTGTGCGAATGAATAAAGTGTGTGGAGTCTCTCACGTTGTTAGTGCCGTCGCTCCACTGGCCGTGCGCCTCCATGATCGCGATCCACTCCTTGCAGAAGCGCAGCGACATCGCCGGGAACCAGTACACGTCGGGGCAAGGCTGCCGACACACGAGACACACGCGCCTTCACTAACACGATTACGTCGCGCGACACGTACTCGGATGGTGCGACGCCCGGCTAGCTCGGTTTACACGAGAGACCGCCGGTAGCCGATAGCGAAACATTCATTCTTTACTTTTCAATCGTCTCCGGCATTCTCACTTCGCCGTCGAGAGGAATTAGACTGGGTCTAGTGATAAGTTTCATTGTAATTTTTGAATTTAATCGAATTAGTAATCGAAAATATTCAAATAGTGAGATGAATACTTCTGTGATACTCAGTTTGTTGAATATTTAAAAAACGAAAATTAAACTTATCTCATTTGTCAAGTCGATACTTGTTTCGTATCGACTTGATGAATGAGTACTTATTAAAATCGAGAAATCATAATCAAGTTTCGTTCTGTAACATTTGCGAGAGGGGAAGGCGGTCTCACCATGAGATGCTCCCTGCCGTCGGCGAAGTTGTCGTAGTACTGGGGGTGCAGGTAGCGGCGCTCCCACTCCGCCTTGTTCTCGATCACCTGGTACACGTCGGGGTGGGCGCGCGCCGTGTCGAACGTCTCCGGGTTCACCAGGTGGCCCAGGTACTCCTCGTTGTTCACGTGCATCATTATGCCCTGCGACCGGATGGTTTTTTTTGTCAAATGAACGCTCACTTGGAGCCGCGCATAAATTACACACGGCGTGGTTCGTAACGAAGCCTAATATAGAACTGGCGTTTGCTAAATGAATAAAGTAAATCGAAGGCAGTGATAGTCCAGTGGTTTGACATTCAGCCTCCCGCTCCGGGGGGTCCGGGTTCGATCCGGGCGTACCCCTCGACTTGGTACGTGCGTTTTCTAACTAAAATTTCAATGTCACTCGCTATAACGGTGAAGGAAATCATCGCGAGGTAACTTGCACACCTTAGAGATGTTATAAATTAGGTAATATTTTCTGGGGTGTGTGAACTCTACCTACCAATCCTCACTTGGCCAGCGTGGTAGACTATGGCCTACCACCGTGAGAGACGACCCGGTCCAATGGACCAATAAAAGGGTCGAAAAAAGTGATATAATTTACCAGAGGGCGGGCAGGGGTGTAAGAGGTTCAGTATGATGTCGAAGGAGTCGAGTAGAGCTCGAGGACGAGTCGCAGCGACAAGTACATGCCCGGCCCCGAGTGCACAGATGAGAACAACAAAGCTATCGTAATGGAGATTGATCGTGTCCTCCCGGCCAGGAACCCGTCACTCACCGCTCGCTGGATGGAGGGAGCAATTTTCGCACATTGCACACACATCTGCATAATACGCTCCTAGTTACATGCAATATTTCTATATCCCGTGTCCATATGAGACGTCAATGTGTGCGTGCGCGTGTTGGTGTGGGTTTAACGTAATAATAATAATTAGGACAAGTCTACACGCGGCTCTCTCATTCCGAATTCGGTAATTAAACGGCTGCGTTATGGTAACCGGACAGCTGATAAACATACATATATAATTATACAATACATCTCCCTTCTGTATGTGATACGTTGTACAATGTAATCGCCAACGTAAGCCCCGGGCGTACTGAGGAAATAATGTTAATATAAATATGTGCAATACTGGGCACTCAACTGAATGTTCGGCGTTGATTTCAAATATGTAACTTAAATAAGTGGTTATTTTAGTCCAGTTATTATTATTAAGTAATAACAATTACAATTCTGTTTGTATTTCTTAGATTTGAAAAAGGCAAAATATCGATGATTGAACTAATAATTGTGTACAATCATTAAATGTAGCCATATTTGCGCAGAGAAACGCGTTTGTGCCCGTTCATAAAACTTAAGTTCGTTACCAAGTCCCGCAGGTTGGCGCAGAAGGCCATGTCCGGGTCCAGGTCGTCCCGGGTGTAGGAGATGGCGCGCGCCGCCGGGGAGCGCAGCACGCTCGCCTTCACCAGGTAGCAGTTGGTGATGAACGGCACGTTCCATGTGCCCCTGGAACATCCAAACATACATACACCTACAATACCAGCCGTCGACGGTCCACAGAGGAGGATAAAGGTCGAATAAAACTACTTATGTAGGTATTACCAACACGGTAATAGTATAAGATCGGCCTCGTGGTCCAGCGGTTAGAGACCCTGATTGCCTGTCGCGGCTTCGATTGCCAACCAAGACAAACATTTGCGTGTGCAGCCCATTTGTTTGTTCCGTGTCTAGGCGTAATAAATTATATCTATTTAAGTGTTATATGGTATATATATTGTTCGTCCTCGATGATTTGAACCTACGACTTCCGATTGAGCAGCCTCTAACCACCACACCAAGAGGCGAGTCGTTTAATTATAATTCCCTGTGTTAATACGTAGACCAAACAAAGTTGCATAAATAGCGGCTCATTTAATTGGGCGAAATGAAGATTGTCAGCGACCGTGAGTTTTTATCCTTGCGTTGACAGATATCAACTTTGTTTGTGTTGACCCCGCGCCCCTCGCCCCGCAAGTACACGTGCGACCTTTACAACATAAGAAACTCAACGCCACCGTTCAATTCCAATTTGAAGGTATCCTAAGCACGTGTCGCTAATATCTGGAAATCTTTCTGTCGTCTACTACAAAATATAGGTAATAGATAATTTAACGTTCAAACATCATGGAATACCTAAATTTTCAACGATCTGAGACATACTAGGTGCTCTATCGAAGCAAACTATTTAAGTTCAAAACGACTAGATATTCAAGTTATATCGTTGAATCGTCACATTATAAGTGCACCTCCGCCGATGTTTTCCTTCATGGTTACAAGGAGTGATATTTAATTTTGAAATCTGACTGAGAATCGAAGCGGAAACCTTCGCAATGGGAAGCAGAATTCAAACCACCGGGTTATTTGGAAATCAATTATCCATAGGTAGTAATATTATAAATGCAAAAGCGACTTTGTCACGATTGTAATGAAATTAATTATGTATAAAGTATGGATGTACATATTTGGAAACGCGGGGAAGACAATGGGCTAATCATTTTTCAAAATTCAACGCCTATGGGAATAAAGTGGGATTTGACTTTCTTTTTATTTTATCAATTGTAGACACTGTTTCTACGCGCACGAAGTCGCGGGAGGAAACTAGTAATTTATTTTTTTACTGTGACACGGAAGGATTCGAGCATCGTAGCCACCGAGCAAGTCTTGGATGTTTCTAGAATTAGAATTATTTTGTGCCAGTTTCGATCGGTACTCGCCTCGAGATGGAAGTAGCGAGCGGGGCCTAGATATCGCAATCGGCGTAACCCCACCGTCTTATGCGTGCACCGTTGTATTTAGAAGGATGTGACCCGGGGGGGCCGCAAGGGCCCCGAGCGATTAGTCAATTGAGAGGGAGAGCCAGCGGCGTGGCCCGGCGGCGGCGAGGCATTCGCGACAGGAGAGCACTTGAATGCGGACTGCACTCCGCCGTTTGCACAAATGTTGCTGAAAAACGCCATCCTCACAGCACTGCTACTGCTCCTGGCGCTGGAGGGCGACGCGAGGCGCGGCCGCACCAGGTCGCGCACCAAGTCCAAGGTCAGTGGTAGAACCGAGCGGCTCGTTTACAAGCATTTTAATAATTGTAACCGGGGTCAATTCCACGCACGGCCATCCGATTACGCATACATATATACATACGATATAATACTTGCACAGATATCTTTTATTACGACCAGACACAGAACAAACAAATGTGTTGCTCACATAAGTGTTTGTCCCGAGTGGGAATCGAACCCACGACCTCCGGTTTCGCAGTCAGGGTATGTAACCACTCGACCACGAGGCCAGTGTCTTGTACAAGTACGTAGAGACCAAGTATCGGCTACAGACGCGAAAATCCTTGCGGCTCTACCGATCATAAGTCAACACCGATTATTTAATGGTGGAATTGTATTTGACAATGGTAAATATTGTTTGCATCTTTCGTGGAAACCGGAGTCGACCGTTCGCGACGAACAAAATTAAACAATACACACGTATATGTATGTATGTATATCGAATAATTGAGGCGGTTCTGGTCAAGAAAACAATTAATGCGTTCGCATGCCCGCAGGTTCAAATCGGGCTGCCCATCACCGGCAAGTACCGGGACCCCGAGTCGGACCAATACTACAACAACAACGATGTAAGCGAGCGCACACACACGTTTCGTTGTTCCCATTTCCAGCAGGAACTCGGCGTCGTTCATTTACAGGAACGCGTCTGTCGTAAATACGCCCGATCGTTTGTTCTCCGCTGTATCGTATTATTATGTATGAGTGTTATAATTGATTATATTATTTGTCCTGCGACTTCATTACATTACACGATTTGTTAAAATGGGAAGATTGCCCGTGTGTTCGATGATGATAAATGCACTTGTCGTTTTAACCGTTGTAGACGGTTGAAAAGTTTACTTCGTAACGTGCACTTTCACACATTACATCGATTGGTGTAGCGAAGCTTTAAAATGAAAATGTAATAAACACGACTTAAGCAACTCAATATGCTTTTGCGTATGAATACATTACATATATTACATATATTCATACGCAAAAGCTGTGAAATGATGATAAATTACGAAGGTGCCTTTGAGAGGAATATGAATTTCATGTGTAAGTAATACTAACAATGGTAAAATTGCGCATTGCAAAATTTTAAGTGCAACGCTCTACGAAAATACGTTACGCTTCGAATTTCGAAATGCGCAATTCAAATATGGCCGCGGCGGAGCGGCAGAACACTGCACGCTACAAAACAACGGATGCCGGCAACGAGCGGGGCTCGCGAGAACGCCGGCGGCGAACGTTCTAGAAGAAGCCTTCGGGGACGCGTCCGGCGATGACGCAAATGGACGATACGATGCGGACTTATAAGTAGGTTCGCGTATAAACTAAATTGTCGCACAAAGGGTATCGGGATCTCGCGTTATTCGCCCGGCAATTTTGCCATTAACGAATAGAGGGGTCGGATGCGGCCGGCGTCAGTGACGGGTCGCACATAAGGAGCCGTGCGACCCGCCGGGACGGTCATTCCCATTCCTGCTCACGATCGACTCGCGCGCTCGGCGGCCCGGCCGGACTACTGCGGAGCTCGTGGGTAGCTTCGGGCTCTTGCAGCTTTTGGGGCGATCGATGTAAGTCGAACATTTCTTATGCTCTCCGTGATAGTGATTTATATCGAGTGTTACAATTAATCGGGCGTTTAATGTGCGGTTCATCGAAGACCTTTTAACTATTTCAAAATTTGATTTGAAATTACTTTACATCCTTATATTAGGATTTATCTAAAAAGTAGATCGTCATAATCGTGACCGATTAGTGTTCGGATTAATTATTTTAATAACAATTGGAAAACGATCGAGCTCGAATTGATTTGAACGATTTTAAGAAGGTTTAATGTTTGAAAAACAAAATTGTTAAATTCCAAAACTTAAACATGCCAGCAAGATGTATTCGTAAAGACACGAGTAGTGTGAAAAAAAAAACTCGTCCCGTTTGAATAAACCGCCGATTTCAAATAAAGATTCTGTGTTTAAACAGCCGACGTTATTTTATTTGTTCGTGTACATTGGCATCTATGACAATACTTTTGTTCGCACCAACGTTACTTCATAACGCGCGTGCGATTTTAATAATAATCGCAATTATTAAGTCCACCTCTAGTTCTACGTCACGTACGCGCCTTCCACAAGGCAAATCGGTTACAGTAATTTTTGTATGAATGCCGTAGGATTAAAGTAATGTATGTATATTGTAGCGTGCGACCGCGCGTCCGTTTACAGTTTAGTTTTTCAGCTGTTGTGCATGTCCAAAGCGGACGGCGGGGCGGGCGGCGGGACGAGCGGCCGGGGACCGTCCGACCACTAACTCCAACTAGGACGCACTGCGTCCGTAACTTCGTACATCAACCCTAACACTTAACCCTATCCTGCAATTTGTTACTGCACGCATCGTCGGTCACGTGAGAATTAACCTAGTCTTAAGTTATCCTTAACTCGATTTTAAGTTATTTTAAGCGACCTCCCTCGCGACCCCGAGCGGTCCGTCGGGGTGACCCATTCCGTATGGCACTATCATGTACTTAATAGTTCGTAAGCGACGCCCACGTAGGATACGGAAGGCTTCGCGGTGGCGAGCGTCGGGCTCCATTAGCGCTTTCGGCTCGATGGCCTAATGGGACGCAACGCGATACGCGACAGTGAGCTCGCGGTTCCGCCGACGGACGGAGAGGTTGCCGGTTACGGGAACGGTCACAAGTGCGTTGCGCTCGTCGAACCGGCCTCGTCGTCGTGGCAACCTTTCCAGAGTTACGTCACAGCGAGCGCATCTGTGCACGTTGCCCGCCGAGCGCTGCACCGGCCGTGAGCCGGAACGGCGAGGGCTCGTCCCCATGAGACCGCGCGATCCCCGCGACTATCTCAAACTAGAACACTACACTATTAAAACGAAACCGCGCGTTATTATAAGTCGAGATGTTTTTGTAAACGATTCTAAATATATCTATTGATGTAGTGTTCCATTGCCGGACTCGGCTCTCCTCTCAGAGCGAGGAGTTTTGAGGTCGACCGAATTGCAACGACTTTACTGCAAATGAATATTTGAGCGACTATTATTATTCGAGGTACGCGCGTTCATGTAAAAAAAATCGTGAATCAGTCGTAACGTCGTCAGAAATAGTTGGGTTTCTTCACTGAGCTCGTTCTATTGAAGCCCCGGTCTCTATTAAAATCGAGGCCGATGGAGGAATCAAACGGATATTATTATCCTAATGAACGCAGATGTTCCATTGACACCGGATCGTTTGCGGGGATCGCTCATCGGTCGCGGGACCGACCTCGACACCGCGGACGCTATGCGAGATGGAACGAGACGAGATAGCGAGTCAATGCCTGCAGAGCGAATTGTGTAACCTTTGTAATATTGCACACGTTGCGTTCAAACCGCGCGCGGTTGGCTCGGCAGGGAGCGAAAATACTACTGGCGTCGCACTTCGACCTGGAATATGTCCTGGGTCACAAGATTGCGTTTCTTTGCATCGCTAAGGGGACGCCGCGGCCGCACATCACTTGGTTCAAGGACGGGGTCGAGATATTCGCTCATCACTACTTGCACGTGAGTATTATTTTGCTCCTCCCCCTCCAATCCCCCCTCCTCTCACTCTGTCTCCCCTGCGCATAGTTCAAATTGTTTTTTTTTCTTAAATCTGAAACGGTAGCCCCTTAAATTATCTTTAATAAATGGTATTATAACTATAATAATAATCGAGGTCAAGTCCACACGCGGCTTTCCGATTCCAAATTAGGCAATCGAACGCCCGCGTTATGGTAACCGGACAGCTGAACGTACATATTTACGATATAGTACTTATATAGATATCTTTACTACGCCCAGACACAGAAGCGAACGCGCTGCGCACACAAATATTTGTCCCGGGTGGGAATCGAACCCGCGACGTCCGTTTTTTCCGTCCGGGTCTCTCGTTGTCTTGCACGAGGCCAGTCGACACTAATTAGCGAAAGAGAGTTGTATCGAAACCGCTCCGCCAGATCCACGAGTGGCCGATCGGCGAGGACCGGGTGAAGTCGAAGATCGAGATCGACCCGGCGACGCAGATGGACGCCGGCGTGTACGAGTGCACCGCCGACAACATGTACTCCATCGACCGTCGCTCCTTCAAGACCGACTTCTCCATCGCCTTCGACTAGTGCGACCCGTTCTATCGTCGCCCGTCTCACCGAGCCCGCTGCCGTTTCTCATGGCCAGTCGCGCGACCGAAACGCTCGTCCTCGCTTTCTTTTTCCCTTACCGCTATTTCGGTGGCCTCGATTCGGCAGGCCGATTAGGTACGACCGCTCGATAAACGACTTGTCGAGATGGATACGGGCACCCGCGTTCGGTATCCGACGTTCTAATGCGGTATCCCTCTCGGCATACCTCGTAGCGATACAGTATTGTGACAGTATAATAAGTTGATTTTTTTTACTGTAATATTCCGGTCTGTCGGGATTCGTCTCAAAACGTGGTAGCTTTATTCGTTTAAAACGAAACAGTACTCGGCTCAGCGAATAACAAAATGATCATGGCGTTTTTTTTTTTATTTAGCACAGTCTAGCACGCTCTGTACTATCCGATGCCGCCCAGCGAATCGTTAAACTGGTAACTAAAAGTACAATGTTACTATACTGCGAGACCACATCAACTATTGGATAGGATAAATTTGATGTCAATCACTCGTGTAGCGATGTAGGGATGGAATATGACGATAACGAGGCATTCTGACCTGAAGGCCGTAGGAATTTCGAAAAATATATCGAATTGGCAATCGATACATAGGAGTAGAAGAGGAAGAAAAATTAAAAAAGATCTTAGAAAAAACCAACAGTGTAGGAAGAAAGAAAGGTGGACAAGAGCGTGAGGAAAGAGAAAAATTCCAAATTTCCGCAAACTTATATAAATTTTAACAGAATGATTATTGTAGTCGGGAACATGCAATGACTGGTTATGGAAAGCGGCCGGGACCGTGGACCGACGCTTATGTATTTACTAACCCAATGATAAAAATAACAGAATAATAACCAATAGATGTAAGATAGTATTCGTTATATAAGATATCGATGTAAAAGCTGAGGCGAGAGCCCATGTCATTGTTCTATAGACATTACCATTATTATTATTATACTGGTTTTTGTATCGAATTTAGTGCTCTATTACATTGTAAGGGAGATTCAATTTGTTTTCGCTTCTTTTGTATTTTAGCTGACTAGTTGAGATACATATAAAAATCTTTATTTCGAGAGAAAGCTTTTTGATCTTGATACGTTGTGTTAATTAGTGGTGCACGAGTTAAACTAGTGAAAACGAATTGTATGAAATTGTGTAAAAATACATTAATGTTACAACACTATGACCGCAACGATCTGTATTCAAAAGATTTTGGCAACTTTTCCAAAACCACGCCTTTTATGACCACACGCAGTATATTCGCGAGGGAGGCGGGCCTTATAAGGGGCGTTCTACCTAACGGACCTAGTAGTGCTGTAGCTTGTGTATTCGTAAACAATTCTGAATTTAAAAATAATTTCCAAATAATGCACTCATTATAGACTTTCATGTTTGAAACAAATATCGTTTTATAATGTTGCCAGAGACTTCTGTAAGTTCCACCTAAAATTTAATTTTTCGCATCCTCTCACCGTAGATGACTCAGTTGTTATATTGAATAATATATCGCTAATAATTTTGTAGATGTTTTTGTATTTTACTTCCTAATAAACTATCCCAAGCACTTCAGTGTATTTATTACTCAATACCAATTATACATAAATAAAATCAAAAGCATAATTTAGACTATAACGTAACATCACGCCCGTATTCCCCGAAGGGGTAGGCAGAGGAGTGTAGAACACCCCCACATTTCACAAATTTAGACTATAACCTGCCGA
>DWEM01001423.1:0-14285 GCA_018245935.1 Agara belti belti | reverse complement strand
AAACGTAACTGGTGAAATGTGGGGGTGTTCTACACTCCTCTGCCTACCCCTTCGGTGAATACAGGCGTGATGTCACGTTTTAAAACGCGTAGAAACGTAAATTAAATTATTTACAAAGAAGAAGTTTCGATTTCTAGGCTGAAATTTTATCTCCTAAGGCACTTACTAAGGATTCCAAAATCTAAGTGATAGACCGTTAAGAGCTTATGTAGAGTGTTAGATGTTTTATATTGTGTCTCAGGAATATTTATAATCCTTGAAACATTTAGGCTACGCTGTCAATATTACGATAGAAATGTGTTTTTAATACAGAAAAGTAATTTTACATCGTTCATTCAAAAGGTGCTTTGAGAAGAAATCGTTGTTTGTGTTCAACACGCTGGCCGAATACGATTTGCTAAACTCCCATTGCATTCATACGTTATATCCTCAAACTCAAGTTTAAAGCATATGTGTATATGTTATGAATGCACGAGCTGCGTACATTTTACATGTATTCTTGCTCCAAACGTGTTTTCTTCCTGAAAGTGAATTGCAGTTTGTTAACAAGACAATAAAAGTTGCAACCGATAGTCAAATTTCATAAATAAATATATATTTTTATATAGGTTCAGTTTAGTATCTAAATTGTTTTTCGTAAAGAAACTTTTGAATGGCAAACTCATTTTTATGTAGCCCCTAGATTGATGCTTATTACGCGCTTCAGATAACTTTTGTCAACGTGACCTACCGTGTATAGCTTAACGGTATTAAGGAAAAAATCGCTACAAAATTTTATGTCCGCCGCGACACCCCACCCCTAATAATGTCTGCTTAAGGACGGCGGTAACATGGAGTACACATTTACGCTCCGTTAAATGCGGAAAGCTTTTTTCGTGTTTAGTGTCACAAAAACTGTTATTAGCTTGAATTGTGTTAGGTCAAAGCCATACTGTGCTTTCGGTGTTATGTGCCAGAGTTCATAAGATTTTCTTTAAATGTACTTCGAAAGATTCTGAGCTATCGTTTGCATTGCTTATAAGGCAGACTTAGAACTGCGTTAGTAAGCATAACCCTGATATGTGTAACTTGCTATTAAAAGAGTATTATCGCTCACTTGTATCAGTATTTGTGTGTTGTTTTGACGTTCCCGTCGATGTCAATAGGCTTCTTGACTGACGCCCTTAATGCAAAGTTTGCGTGGCCGGAAACGGACATTTTGTATTCACGTCAGGAATAATGACAGCGTAGTTTAAGTGTCCGACCGTCATTAATAAGTAACAAGTGAATTATTAAGAATCTAACGCGACCCTTCCGTTTCATTTATGGAAATCTTCCAGTTCGTCATAAATGTTTGATGAACTAGACTCGGGAGATCTTTGTCGATACGTATTCGGGTCGTATGTTTTAAAATTGTCCTATTTAAAATCATGAATATATGAAACGTAAATGGGGTAGGTATACACACACGCATTGGTTCTAAGACTTAATTACCAAGATTTCGTAATTACCAATATGTCGTGTGACTATTGTGCTTAGATTAATTAGCGTCATTACTATATGGCGGCGAAACTTAATTACATTTGTCTCCGATTCAGTGATTCGCATTAATTAGCATTAGCACATAATTGATTTTACCGCAGCCGTGCTTGCGGCCGCGCCCGCCTCGGCCGCGCCCCGCCACAAGTCACTCAAGCGCGGTGTCATTTCATGCTTGGAGTCGACACGTGCTTTGTACGTGGTGCGTATTCTCCACGGTTCTAAACTAAATCCATACTAATAATATATATATTGAAACGTTTTGGGTTAAATTGTTGAATATATTTTGAACAAATTTCTTGAGGCGGGCATGAGGCATATTTATAAATAAAATATGCTTAAAAAGTTAAAAGGAATCGTATAACGGGACATGATATTTTGGAACTTGTCAAATATTTATTTACGCCAAGCGAAATGAGCTGTTCGGTAGTGACTTGTTTCTTATAAAACAAATGATTTCAAAATATGGTGCGAATGTCGTACACAAACATTATCATGATAGTAGTAAAAATCTAGTGGCCTACCATGTAATGCACACTAGGCATTTGACATTTATTGAAGTGAGTAGAATAAATTGAAGTTCAACGAGAGGCCATCCACTTAGTTTCCAGCTTACCTTACTCTTCATACCAAACCACTTTAAAAAGAAAATACAAAACGTTCTATGGCATACGTACATTGTACATATATACTAATATGACAAGGGTAGTAAAAAAGATCCTTCGAAAGAATTAGGAGTCCTAATAAAATTTGGCTAAAGATGTAGTATCGTAAGCCAAGCAGATAGTCCACTAATGTATAGAACTTAGAAAGTAGTCTTACAAGAATCAGCCGCTTAAGTACCTGCAACTGAAACTTGCCACCCATTAGTGAGTTCCGTGAACACATTATAGTTCAAGTTTGTTCCTCCAGGGAAATAAATAACACCCCTGCAGGTGATATTTGAATAGTTTCCTTCATTAGTATTAAGTAACGAGTTGCATTAAACTACATTATAAGTGAAGGCATTTTCAAATCCGTATGATTTGAAACTTCAAATAGTCCTGTTTCAATTTGCTCGTCATTTTTGTTTTTATTTTCAACTAACATTTATGTAGTTCGACGTATGTGAGACACAGTTCTGTGGAACATTTTTTGATTTTTCAAATACGAATCCAATTGAATTTACCGCCTAATATACTCTGCGTTGCGGCAAATAGAAATCAAATTACCGTTAAAAAGAGTCCGGATATCGTCCTTGTACGTACGACAAGGTGTGTTAGTTGGAGTATCCTTGAAGTACTCGACAGTTCAAGCCCTGTCAACAACCAAAACGTTTCAGGGAAATAACTTCGCGCAGATAGCCGCCAAGAGACCGTGCACTTTACTCGATTGGATTTGAGGTGGACTCTCTCTGAGCCACGCCGGGACCTAATCACGAATGTAAACGGTACTGATATCCGTAGCATTTTTAAATTGTATCGTGAAAAAATTTAGTTTTGTACCTGCTTGTAAGACGTTTTCTAAAAACCTTTTTGCATACTATCTTTAAATAGTTATTTTGTTGTTATTTATAGGGATATGCATGATATGACACATTGTGAAAAGTTCTTACCAAGGCTGAGTCTTCTGAATGGATACACAGTAATGACGAGTTTTTAAAACATGCTAGTTCGACAGCTACGAATCAATACAGTTTAAATATCTTAATAGGCGTGTAATAAGTAACTGTTACATTAGATAATGAATTTAGTTTCAGTAACTTCTTTGAAACTAGGTGCTTACTATAAATATGATTGGTTTTAGATACAATTTTTGTTTTTCGAATTGATTTTGCTTCAAACCCTAAAACGGAATAAAGACATAATTTTCCTTTTACAATGTGAGGAGAATATGATATTCTTGCGAAAAAATAACACCTCATACATATCTGATTTGATTAACATTCGTATGTTTACGTAATACGAGTATGTTCTGCGTAAGATGTTTATCTACATAATCAGGCAGTATTGTCAATATGTGGGACGAGACGCTCGTGTTCAAATATCGAAACGAGTGTAGATCTAGAGCTCACTCAGGTTTTGTACACAATGTGATTGATTCAATCGATTGATATACGTGTTATATTCATTTCTTTATAATTGACACTTTTAAATTACAAATAAACCGTAATAATTTCAAGAGCCTAGTCTAGGATTATTCATTGTGTTCTGTAATTAACATATAATTTGACAAACTTGAGGTTATGTATTTGAACTACAGTAAGGCGGCAACTGATTGTGGTCAAAAACGGCCGTGCCTAAAAAGGCACTTGTCTGATTTGATATATGGTGTAATAGCAACAATAACAGATACATACCAAATAGAAATGAGGACAGCACAAAGGTACTGCTTATTTCCTTAAGAAAGAAAGGCATTTCTATGAATCTCAAAAAACTTTTATATATACATTATTCTCTGTGTATCAAATTATTTATATATACATTAGATATGTATTCTATACCTAATTAAATTATTATTGACATGATAATTGAAAACAGTGGACAGATTTCCGGTTGCGATAGGAATCACTTCACTAATGAATTGATGATTGTTATTCAGTACCTACGAAACTACGTGCTAGGAAATATGAACATAATTTCTTGCATTATAGTTGGGGATGCATATAATATACATGTAACTTGTATACATAACTGATTATAAAATATAAACTCATAAACGCACAATATTTCCCGGACGGATTAACAAAATGCTTCGAAATTGCCAAGAAATAATCCAATATATTCGACAGATGTAAGTATCCGTGTGTAAGACAGAGACCACAACACATTTCAGGGTGGGTATTATTCCGGATGATCAGATCTCTTAATAAGTTGTATCGCACAACAGGTTCAATGTGGCGAGCGTTGCAATCGATAGATATATTAGATATAAATATATATATTGAGAGATGACAACGTTACGTAGGAATTTGCTTATTAGAACTCTCCATGCTAATACTTAACGTATATTGGTAGGTTCCAAAATTTTCACAGAAACCCACCTGTCTTTCTATTGCGATTACAAGCAAATCCCATCAAGCAAGTGTCTCTTTAGGCACTCCACTCTTGACTACAATCAGTTACCGCCTTACTGGAGTTCACATACATGAACAGTAAAAGCCCTCAAGCTACCCGTCCGCGAGTCCCAGGTTCCGACGTAGAGGTCCCGACGTCGAGGGGACTATTGTGCGGATGAATTGAGTGCGATTATGAACGCACGATCCTTTCCGAAACCGCCGGAGCTAAGAGAGGGTCGGGCGGTTTTCTTGTCAACCATAACGGTTCCACAGAACGAGACCACTGATCTCTACCCACCTGTCTACCCGAGTATACTCGCTTCTGCTGAAAGCGGAGATAGATTATTCCCGAGTTGTATAATCAACACTGTTAAATGGCTATACGCTACACGACGGTGCTGCAGAAGTGTGCCTTGCGTTTCATGTGACACAGGTACAAATACATGTGAAGGTGACATTATTCTCTAGAACCGGAGACATGGCAGGATCAGAGTGTACATGCATATACTTTTTTAAAATTATCTAATAGGCTTTACAATTTGTAACTTATAAAAGAAAAGATACCAGTATTTTTTTACTGTAATTGATTTAATTGTTCAAGTTACGTGTAGCCGAATCATACTGGAACACATTTTAATTGATATAAAACGTATGATCTATATTTATTGTATAGTGTGTGTTGACATTACCCCTACAGTTCCTATTTCTTTTCCGTAAAGAAGTAAAGTTAAACTATACCTAATGTTTTCCCGGAGCTAACTAATGGGTGGCAAGTTTAGCTGCCGTTTCTATACTTAAGTGGCTGATTCTTGAGACTACTTTCGGAGTATACATTAGTGGTACTTTCTTGGCTAAATCTTAACTATCTACTTAAGTCAGTGTCAGTGGGAGCGCGCGGCCGAATTGAATAAGCCCCTCGTTCTCTTTGCTTCCCTTTATCTGCTTTCATTACATGAGCTTCTCTCTGAAATTCGGTTCAATTACTCCGTAATTTGGTGAATTGGTGTGGCATTTTATCAGTATCTTGTATTGTTCGGCTAGAAGTGGATAATTTGTTTCTTTTCAGACTCATGAATCAAAGCGTTAATTTCATTATGTTGCTTTTTCAGATTATAAATAATATTAGTGTTACTATTACTATACATATTCATTAGTAATAAAGTAATATTAGTACTCATTAGTTATAAAACAGTTCAGGATAAAAATAGAAAATGTCCAAGTAATAGATTTTGTACGTCCAAAGTAATGTTAATAAATAAGTAATATCCGAAGTTGCAAATAACCTCTCAGTAATAGCGCCCGTGTTTACCTTTCACGAAAAACACTGACTCAATTAAGTCCCTCTCCCGCTGAGTTACCAAGACAAGCTAGATTTATAAGTACTCAAAAAGAGATTTTCCGAATAATTGGAATGAAAAATATAATAAAAATGAATGCGTTTAAGTACACACACGGATACATGTTTTTTCCAGTCCCTTCATTATTGCACTGCTGGTCATGGCCCTCCTCTCACAGTGAGAAGAGTAATTATAAATTGAAAACGCAGGTCGTTTATTGAGTACGTTATTATCATTCTGTTGAGATGCGGGCGTGTGACATATCGCATCATAAATGTTTAATTTGAGACGCACGTTGTCAATTTCCATGAAATGTTGAGTTCACAAATAAGTGACCAATGAAACGGCATTGTGTTGCTAACTCTCCCCTCAAGTAATAATATACTACACCGCGGTGTCCTCATAAAAATATGTTTAATGATGTCATAAAGATTGGATGTGTTCGCGGCATCGCACTGAAAGTGTGCTCTGAAAGTGTATTTTATATGTATCTATAAATCCGTGAGTGTTCCGCTTTATTACCTAACCTCTATCGATGCTAACATTACAGTCGCATTAGATATTAATATTGACATTACGCTTTCTCTGCAATTTTATGATTGACACTTATAATTGAAAAGGCGCTATTAACGGCACAAATAAAGAATTGTACTCAATTTAATAGTTTAACATTTTCTGTTGTGACGGTGCTCTGAAAATCTGCAATTTAAAAACATACGTAAATATTCAACAAGCAAATATAGAAAACAAACGAAATGTAATATTTGTTGAGGTTATAAGTTAATTTCGCACCATACTGCAAAATTTCTGATGCGATATTCATGAAATCTGTCTTTGTACAATGAAACTTTCACAAAGGCCGATTTTCCTATTGAATTGTCTCGAAAATTTACCCAAGCCTAAAGCCTCCCCTCCCCGCCCTCAATCTTCTACCCTCCGATGCTATTAACCGCAAGTTTCGTTATTAGCGACTGTGTTCCAAGTTTACAGGGGAATCACCTTCATTTAAGTTACTATTAAGTCCACAGAATTACAATATCTACATACCTAACACACTTGATGTCTAATGCCTTGTTTGCCTATTAATAAATATTAAAATTCTTAAACTACAAAAACTAAAAATACTTCCATTATTAAATATTCCATTATCCAAATAAATATTACTACAAATTCTATGTTTTTTCTATAATGTTTCAAATCAATTCTTTGCAGTTTAAAAGTTTAACCGCTATGTTTTTATGATAGCTTTACCAAAGCATTTGTTGTTAAGATGCAGATTTAAAAACGTTCAATAATATTTCATTCATTTATTCAGAAAAGATTCGTTTTCATTAGAATCTTACTAATGTATTTTTTCTAAACAATAAGGAAGATTAGAAACCAGCATAGATCTAATTAGAACAAAGTAAAAATATTTTGCATGGTTAACTTTAACAAAGTAAGTAGGTACAAGAAAGTGACGGTAAACAATAAATTACACAGAAAGTTTGTGAAAACTTGGTACAATCTTCCAGGGACGGGTAAACGAGATCATGTTATTTAGGGCAAAATAAGCAACATTATTCTGGAATTGCCGACTTCTAGACAGCGTTAAAGATAATCAGGTATTTTCTCTTAAAATATAGAGAATCAACTACAACGTTGCAAATATATTATGAAGTTATGAAGTGAAGAATATTTCAATAAAAAGGCATGGATATTAAAATTGGTCCTTTTACATAATTTGTATGGAAATCTCGTTCCAGGGGTGAAGCTGATGTCCGTCCTTTCTTTGATATTCAGGGCACAACGCATGGAGGAAAATTAAGGTAGGCCGCTTCGGACATGTGGACTTTGATTCCGTGCCGATTTTTTATATGTAAAAATGGCGGTCGCCTCATATGGTATTCATAAAAGCCTTCGATATGTACACGCCACTTTATGTTTGCCGTGACACGGTCGTGCATCGTTACTCAGGTGTGTCTACACACCTCTTTGACCTGTCAATATTTATGTACATCTAACTTTAGGAATTTGTAGATCTCAGTATCTGTCATAGACAAGAAATGACACAGAATGTATTAAATGAAGACCACGTTTTTTTTCTTTTATCCTTAATAGCCTTAAATTAGACATACATAGATAAAAGCAATTAAATTGAATTAATAGTTAAACGGGTGTTTAACTTTAATCTCGTCTCATATTTCTTTCCCACAGCCTGTAGGCCAGTGTATAACTGATAAATAGTGCAAATATTTGCATTATTATAATAGTCATAAGTTTATTATCGCAAGACACGAACTTTACACTAACGAGCTATTTACACTCATTTTTAATTTAGCTGTTTAATTTTACATGTTTTTTTACTATAGCTGAATATAAATATGTGTAACGGCAATGTGTTTTGGATCGTGATTAATGTGAATTGTTTGCACAATAATAAGTTAGTGGAGAACTAAATCACTGATGAACATTTTTGCTCTGGCGCTCGCCGGAAGCACTTCCATTCCATCATAACTTTCCGAACTTATCTTAGTTAGCGATGATCAATTTTCATTTTGTCACAAGTAAGAACATTCTTGCACGTAAAGGAAATAAAGTATAGTTTCATATTTTATAGGCAATTAAGGCCTTAACGACATTATATTTCGGAAGACCAATTTCGAACTCGACGGAGATTGTGTGCAACGAGCTAATTATGTGTTTTTTATAACTTATTGTCTTCAGCAATCCTTTTTTATGTCCTGCTGGTGGGAAAGGGTTTGTCTCGCAGCTGCTGGAGGCCTGGAACGTTCTCCACAACGCTACTCCCATGAGGCTTGGTGGAGATAGAAGATGCGGGTTAGGAGCCGACCCGTGTGTTGGATGTTTATAAACCGCTTTTAAGGCCTCCGACGAGGTTTAACTGCCGGGACCGAATGTCCCTCAGAAACATGGAAATACTCGTGAGAATTTGCCAGTAGCGGCGACCCATCGTAGTGTCGGCCACCCTTGCTTTTCTTTCCAGATCGTTTGCAATCTGCAACGGTGTTGGAGTTACGAACGCTGTAACTAGCGCTGTATGTAACTTATTATAAGCAGTGTAAATATTGCGTGCAATATATAAACAATATCTGGCTAAATAATGAAGTATTGACACACGCAGCTAATTCAATAAAATCAACAGCTAACCCGAACAGTTCGTCTGCCTGTTTGCTGGGCTGAATTATAAAAAAAATGCAAGCACATATTACGTGGTGCCTGTTTATAATGTTATCAGTAAAGAATTATAAATACTAACATAATTTTAATCAATAGTGATTTCCGAGATAATCATAAACATATTTACTCTCATTTGTAATAATAAACAAAGATGTGGCAGATTTGTTTTCATTCCTTCCGCTTTAAGCGTATATTTACATATTACACAAGCCGGAAGACCTGCGTAATACATTTGCAAAATGATAAACAAAACGGAATACGGGAAGTTATATTTTATAAAATTCGACGGAAGGCAGTATATCAAGGGGGTCGCATCGTCTCATCATGTCATATCCTCTTTCGTAAAACATTTGTCCAAAGCTACTCGTATAACCCCTAGGGTAAGCCGATTAAGTTAAATTTTGAGCATAGTCTTTTTTGTACTGAAATCAAATGAGAAAGAAGTAAATTGTTATTTGTATCATATATTTAGTTACGCATTTCGGTTGTGTTCCATACAGTAGTCACCTTTTAGTGACCTTCCATTCGTTTTTTGCTTGTTTTATGTGTTTTTAATTAGTAAATTAATCAGCCCCTTTTTTCATTAAATACAATTTACCCATATTAAAGTAAAATTTAAACCTTTACCTCATTATAAGCATAAATAATAAATTTCGGGCATATTAAGGGCACGACAAATAATTTTTCATAAAATGTTTGATGTAGGCGTATAGAGCCAATGACTGTAGTAAGTATAGAATTTGGAAGGCCCAACAAAATGACGGAGCAAACAAATGTGCTGTCGATAGTGTGACAGAAGGATTGATAGTTAACGGTCGCGACCTTCTCCGGACCCCACACTGTCTTTCACATCTGAATGACAAAAGCCTTTGTTTTCATAGTAGAACTAATTGATCGAATATCCTTTGTTTGTAAATAAAACCAACGTAGCTGTATACTTACTCAGCTCCATTAAGTAATCATTTTTCTTTTTGCTACTCTTTCATGATTTCTATTTATCACAGTAACCATCCATAAAAAAGAGTTTTATTCGCAATAATATCACAGCACTATATTTGGCGAGCATTGTGACCACAAGAAGCTTGTAGAAAAATATTATTGAGAAATTTTAAATGGTGCATTCAGAAAATTTGTTACTGATAAAAGATCATAAGAATATGTAGTCCGCCACGTAATAAACACGTTATAGAGTTACACATGTAAATAAAATATATTATACCTTTACATTGAAATATAAATAATTTTCAGTTTTGTACTAAGACACAATACGAAGGGTGTCGTCAGAGGCGTGGGCGTGTCCAGTGGGTGGCCAGTAGCTAACATGATTTTATGGAGTTTCCTAAAGTGATGATCATCATGACAGGTAACATTTTTTGTTAAACGAAAATAATTCAAAATGTATCATTGTTACAGAATTCGTGATGTCAGAAGGAGGACATACGGGCGGCACGTACCCAGCACGGTCTCCCATGTCCAGCTCGACCACCGGCCACTCCAGCTCCAGTCATCACAGGTTTTTATATAATTTGTAGCACAATATGCTTTTATTTCTTTCCAGTCTTTCATTAAGACTATTACAATTACATCCGTTAATTAACTGTTAATTCTTAGAAAAGTAAAAAAATAAACACGTAGCACATGGATGCAATCAATTGGAGGAACTATTGCATTACAAGTATTTTACAATAATGACATAAAACGTATAGAAATAAGGCGTTCCATTTATCAGAAGAAATAGTCGTCAAAATTGATCTTTATTGACATCTTAAAATATTCCATTTGTTGCTCTATAGTATTAACGGATATGGAATTATCATGAGAGCAAGCAATTGCCAACAAACTATCTATTCTAGGCGGATTTGTTTTTTAAATTATGTAAATGGGCTTAAAAATATTTTAAACCATGAAAAGAACATGTATTTAAAAAGAAGCGTTTTTAAACAATTACTCTATATATTTTACGGTAGTTTTTTTCCATGTATCATTAAAGTACAAGCCCTAAAACAATGTGTTATGAGTAGAACAATATATCGGAGGGTCTAAATTTAATTTAACCGGCGACTTTGTTCAATAAAGTTCGAGAAAATGCACATAAAAGCCCATAAATTTAATAAAGAAATTACTGGCGTTAAAAGAGGTATTGAGGAGGCTTAATGAAAAAATTAATGCACTTAAATTCTAAAATTTCCTTTGAGCTTTTGAAACCCCCAAATTAATCTTAACTTTCATCAAAAGGATCGGGAATGTGCCGCATTCCGGTCGGTATTGAATAGAACGGTGAATGAGCTATGAGAAGACAAAAATTTAACGTGACACATTCCGAAAGATCTCATGCTCGTATGGCGTCGTATTCACTTCAATATACGCTTCAAAGCAGGTACTGATAAGGATAGGGTTCCGTTTTGTGCAAATTAAGTGAAATACTTTAAATGTTCGTCCCAAAATTTTGAACAGAATAAAAATAAATATATGTATTTTGTAATTTTTAACGCCAGGGTTGGTAAGATTTTAAATAGAACAAGAAGGATGCAAAACGATAGGGAATGCATGTGTCGAAATACTTATTTGAAAAAGAAGCTCATTTAACATTTTATAGGTCCGAAATAGAAACGAGAAAGACTTTCTTTTCAATCATCACGAAGTAGCAGACACAGTACAAGTGGATATTTTCATCGTTATTTTATGTCAAATTACTGGAGAAATAAAGGACCCCTTGTACAATTTTAAACTGTGGAATGGATGGTGATTCCAATGCGATTTTTGTCGCTATTCCTCGTCAAAAGGATATATTTGACACAAGCTGATACCTACATTACATATTCCAACCTGAAGTTTAGGAATATGTAGTGATACTCTGTTAATGTTACCTTTTTCGATGATAATCTAATTTACCCATTTGCCTAATATATATTGTCATGAATATATATGAATATAAAAAATTTACTTGTATCCTTTCATAAAACCTCCCGAGATAGACATAAAACATAAGAAAAAGTTTTTTAGTCATTTCTATGAAATGAATTGTAGCAAAGACTGCCCTATACCATTTTATTACAGAACATAGTACACAGAAATGAATTATATGCTAAATAGCAATAAATTGAACAACTTGAGCGTTGGAAGTTCACTTGCGCGAGCCAAGCGTACCCGGTGTCGTCGCAATTTCAAGCAGTTACTGCATTACATCGTTATGAACCTGAGTTAATATATATATATATTAGCTCAGGATATATATGTTATATTTTATTATATCTTCTCTATTAGTGAGTAAGGCATTCACTGATAAATGAAACCGTTTATTGACAAAACAAACAACAACTCGCGGAGCTCACGAATCTCAAGCTGTGTTAACTTATATTTATGCTCAAAAATTACATTGCAACGGTTAGGTATTTGTTTGTAAAATACGTACAAGTAATGTTTATGTTACTTCTATAGTTGTCCATTAAATAACAAAGCAACGTAAATATATGTCAGGCTATTGTATATCACCGAGTTTAAACTTTAACTTTAACTATGTTATATACGATCTACAACTTCATTATGAATTACAATTTACGTAACATCACGCCTGTATTCCCCGAAGGGGTAGGCAGAGGAGTGTAGTACACCCCCACCTTTCACCAGCTACGTTTAAGTCCCACAATGGAATAGGTGGTGAGCCTGTTGCCATGCACCGGGCACACATCCAGACTCTGAGACTCTACTAGAAATTCTAAATTAGAAAAATCCAGCAGTACCCAACTCGGGATTTGAACCCAGGACCTCCCGATCGGCAGTCGCGCTAGCAACCGCTCGACCAACGTGGCAGTCAAATTCAATCAATAATTATTAATGTCAATTCAGTCAATAATAATGAATGTCTTTAATTCATACATAGTGATACAACGATAGTGATACAACGATATGAATACAGCATGAACTATAAGGTTTAAGTATACTTGTGCACGAAGCACGCTCCCTTGTGATTTCACAATTTCACGTAATTACCGTACTACGTAGAGGTCGGGCACGTCATCTTGCACTGCTCACGTTATGCCAATACATATGTATCTGTGTATGGACTGTACAAGTAAATACGTGCTTCGACTCGCTAATTGCATTCGTTAACCATCGTCGCTCGAGGCTTGAAATCTTCAATATGAATCTATATTTTATGTATTCAACGCATTCACTTTCAAAAATCAATCAGTCGCGAAGCGTCGACGTCTTTCAATAACATTGGCCAATAAAATGAACGAATGGCAGTCCATTTCCTAATTGAAAACAATATCCCTGAGTAAGTAGGTGTCTGTTCCTTCAATTTGCCAAATCATAATCGAAGAACTGACATCAATGACGTTTGACGTAGGAAACTATAATCTATATTTAGAACATCAGCTCTCAAGCGTTAAGTTATTGCTCGGATAAGTAACTGAATCGGTGAAACCTTAACTGTCTGTCTATCTGCATCGTTTCCACGACTGAATCGCTGAATATATGTGCACTAATACGTATTTATATCAAGCTAAAGATACTGTTTGTTTGAAAGCGCAATTCTCTTGAACTGTCAGTCAGATTTGAAAAATTCTTTTAGCATCCTTTAACCAATTCATTCAAGAGAATTATGCTCTATGTAACATTATGCTACGGACTCTTACGAGTATATGGGATAGAAGTTGTATGAAAGTTTGTCGTTTTGAGTTAAAAACCTAAAGTTGATTAAATGCGATGAATATAAAATTTTGCTATATGAAAGTATGTGATGTACATATAAGCATATTCCATGTAAAACTCCGTGCGCGCACTTGTTGATTTATATATTAAATTTACAATAACAAATAGTAAAAGTATTTATAAAAGTAATATGTTTAGAATACTGAATAATAAATGTGTTACATACTTAATTCGACGCCGAACAGCCACACCAAAATGATGTATCCAACTTTAGGGAAACCAAAAGCGTTCAAAGGGAGGCGCTTTCAAAGTTAAACAACTTAATATGTTAATGTGAAATTAAAGAAATAATTTTGAGAGAACTTTTTAATTAACTTTAGAGTTAACCTTAAATATACCTGCATTTTAATACACTTATAAAATTTGTAAATTACATTGGTTTTAGTAATTTTTCTTGTTTTTATAATATAATATGGTAATTGACTGCCTCGTTGGTCGAGCGGTTGCTAGCGCGACTGCCGATCGGGAGGTCCTGGGTTCGAATCCCGGGTCGGGTA
>DWEM01001422.1:0-14289 GCA_018245935.1 Agara belti belti | reverse complement strand
TATTTTAAAAGCCAAACAAAGCTAAAAATTGTAACTAATTTAAGTAATCTTTAACAATAAACGTATTTTATTATGAAGTAGATTGTTATCTGACTTTAAAAGGCATATTAAATTTGCTACAAATAAAAAATATTTCATGAAGGTACTATTATTAGAGTGATGAAATTAATAGGGTACAGTCACAGTTTTCATTTGTATAGCTTCCAAAATGAGTTATTAAAATGGGAAGAAGTAGTGATGAAGTTATTTATACGAAAAAGTATTGTCTTACAATAAATCTTAGTAACACTCTTGTATAAGGTATGTATTATTTAGACTATCATTTGTACCACAGTTTTATTTTAATAACATTAATCATAAAATTTTCACATTTTACTTTCCTATAAATAAAGTGTTGAAATGTTTTCTTATTTAAATATTAATCGACACCGAAAATATCTACTACTTATACAAATATTACTTATACATTACAAATTCTTAAGCACAAGAATCACAACTATAACCATATCGAATGTCACGTGCGCCTATTACACCGATACATCTGTGACATCGTGATTTTGCTGTTCCTTTTCATGTCTTATGACACGTTTAATATCATTGGCTGTTTGTGAATATATTTATGATCGCAAGCCATTACTTATAGCGGGTAGGTGTTACTTGTTACGGCACAATGCGGACAGGCGAAAGTCTTTTCGGTCTGAACGGAACAGATTAAAAACAGTACGATTGCTATTTTTATACCGGTGTTGTTCGTTTCAGTGAAAATTTGGCAAAAAAATTGTGAAGTTGATAAATTTGAAATAATACGAGGCAACAGTACGACTCGAGGCGATAAATCGCATGATCCTGTGCCAATAACTACAGACAAGTCCGTAAGGTATGGTGTGTTCGACCGCGCGTGGGCGTCGCACGTCGCGCTTCAACGCCTGTGAAAAGATTATTCACTAGTAGCGATGCTTTGTAGATTCCTGTAAATGGATTCGGATGCTTTATGCCCGTAAGCTTCGTACTACGTTTCAATAACTATCTCTTCATTTTACAATTATAGTTGTTATTAAATACTTTTACTATTAACATAAACCCTCCGATATAATACTCTATTGTAATACTTATGTAGTTGTATCAGTAAGTAACGATTAGAAGGTGTTATTTTTTGATTGCGGATATAGATAAATATGTCATGCGCATATGAAAATAAAAAAAATAATCTATAAATCGCAAATCTAACCCAGGACTAGTTAGCACACTTGTAGCATTTCCCTATAAAAGACTTCAACGAGCTTCATCCTATGTACGAATATCTACATAGATAAGTAAACAATTTTAATTGATATCTATTTAAATTTTGCTTAAACAAACAACCAGTGTTAACCATAATAAGAGGCTTTGTGTTTGTTTGTACAAAGTTGGTTACTGTGGTCAGTAACATTGGGTTTCTATTGTTTACATCAGTTGCTCGTACATTATATCAGCTTTGTTTCGAGATCATTAAAATAGAAAAGTCGGCATAACAAAGAACATGGATTGAATAAACATGAGTTATTAGCATTCCTATCGAAGCAACATAAAGTCAAAGTGAGGGGTTATTAACGATATCATCAAAATAATATAAAGGGTTTTAAAGAAAAATACTTTAAATCATTTAATTCATGCGTTATAAATATTAGTTGATTACGAAAAATAGAGTAGATTTCGTATTCAGATTCTTTTGTACCTACAGGGTAATATATGGTACATTACGACAATCTTTATGAAGCATTCTAAATGAGCAATATTTTTGGTGCGTAGTAAGATCCCTGCAAATCGCTGTTTAAATTATATTACATGATATTGAATAGGCTTTGGGAAAGAGAAGTGAAACATCATGTGGCTTGTGATATGATTTTAGTGCGCTCATTGTTACTGAACGGAGCGAGAGGGCGCGGGCGTTAATACAATAATCCCGGCTCGATACAAAAATTAACCGGTGTGTAACGGTACCGAGCGTAGGAGGAGAGCGTGTGCCCCGACCCTCACCTCCGACCGACTCACCGATTGCCCAGCGCGAAAGGTTATCATCTTATAATGGACGATTTCGCGCATTCAAGTGATCTGTATAGTTAACACGTATGTGTCAGTTAGATTATCTTATGGTTAGCATGTTCACTAGAAATATTCAGCAGTAGTACGTCTGAAACTCTATTCGCAATACCGAGTGATTAATCTGAAAAATTGTACATTAATATCCAATACATCAATAGGTATGCTCGAAGTATTTAGTTATACATGCGTTTTTTACAAGAAAATAAAAAAAATATGTTACTTTCATTTCACGTTTGGATCAGGTAGAGTATTAAAAACTTTGCAATATCAATTAAATCACCACCATTAACTAAGGATGCAATCGTGGCGCGCATGTTTATAAGGAGAAATCAGCACGAACAGGTACTCTAATCATTAAGAGCCATTTTTTAAAACCTACAGACAGTAAAATCTGTAACAAGCAACGTAATAAAGGCAATAACAATGAATAAAATGGCAATAATAGCAGGTGAAATCGCGACAGGTCCGGGTCTCGGGTCGTCGTCCGTAATTATAAATAAAATACGGCGACCATGGCACGGCCCGCGCCGCGCCGCCGCCCCCGCGTAACCTGCGCCGGCTCACCGCTGCACCGCAACCTTCCGCGAGCCAACGTGTTTTATATGCTATCATTGCTGCCACTCTCGTAAACTCATATAAACTATGCAGTATACATACCTACGCAGGAATATATCAACGTGGAATAGTTATTTAAACGAATAAAGTCCGTCTTTCGTAGTTCTTCTTTGAATCGCTGTAACATAAGAATATTCAACTATTTAAAACTTTTAAGTCGTTAACTAAAGATATTTATTGAAAATGCGTTCGACTTTTGAGACCTTAATGTTCCTAACTTGTGCAAGTTGTTCACAGCTGTACTGGATTCAGCACCCTTAAAATGTCGATTGGCAACATGAGTATTATGATATTTAAAAAAAATGCCTTTCTCTTTCCGAATGAGCCCCGGAATGATGTGACTTTTGTTAAATTATAGTCATAAAAGTGAAAATATGATGCTTTATGACTTATTATGCTATCTTTAGCTTTAACTAGTAGCTACATTATGGATTCGAATTATATTGTCTTATCTCAGCCAGGATCCAACTGCCATCCACATGACGGTTAGGTTTGTTACAATAATGGAACGAAAGTAATGTTATGGTGATAGGGGTAGAGGGTGTGGGTCGGTAGAGCGTAGCGAGGAGCGCTTGTAGAGCGGGCCCGCGCACGCGCCCGTGTACTCTGGGCACGCGCCGGACACGAACAAATGTTTTTATGGGTAACCCATTACCACTAGAGAGAGTACCTATACAAACACAATTGTTATATCCTATAATGTGTCTTACGTAATCTCTCGCGGTCTCTGATAACCTTTGCCTGCACGCAGCGTAGGCGATCTAGTTGTTTCTTCGCCGTGGCCACCCAGCGGGCTGATATTATCCTCAATATTTTTGCGTTTGTGTCTCACTAGATTTAAGAATATTGATAAAATAATTAATTTTGTTTATTATTTAATCATTGCTACAAATCGTAAATTAATATAGGAACCATAGAAATACAACCACAACGCATTATGTTTATTGATTTGCTTAGCATAAGTAACATAGTGTATGTATAAAGACAAGTAGTCAAATAAGCGTAATGTATTTTAATCCTTAAATCAGTATAAGAGACGCGATAAAAGATTTTTATTAATTATGTTTATATTTGTTACCGATCTGCATACAAATATCTTCATCTCATTAAGGCCTTGTACTGTCTTGAAGCACAATGACATTTTCAAACACAAATAGCGCGGCGACATTTGCACACGCACGGCGATTTATCACTGTTAACTGCATGGATTTAATATCGTAACGTTCATAAACTACATGTTTCGCTTTTCAAGTACATTCCGAAATGAAATCTTCTTTAAGGCATTAGTGGGAAAATCTCAAGTAGCAAACCTTATAGAACTGTAAGTCTATTGGGTTCGACTTAACATTTTTATCAGCTAAAGTAACTTCTGGTAACAGTTTTGGAGTGTTTAGACGATTTCATGTAGTAGTTGAAGCGTACAATTTAAATGTTTAAAAAAAGAGCCGCATTGCTTGCGGTAGATTCAGAAATTAAGGGTACGCTTGTAGCATTTCCTAGGCAGCAAGACCAAACTTTATAAATAAGTCGAAAATTTAATTTTTGTTGTTGCTTGATTACTCGTGCTCGAAGTATCGTCGGTACTCTGGAGTTATTTTAAGCTAAAGAATGTTATTGGAAAGTTTGCAAGTGTATAGGTATGGTTGAGGTCGCGATGGCAACGCGTCCGGCGCGTACGGCACGCGCGGGCGTCAGGTGTGAGCCCGTATCCACGGTCGGTGGTTTCAGGCAGCAAGTGGCTGGCCACGGTTGAGCGTGCGCGGCGGTTGGCGCTGCACGCGCCTCGCACGCGACAGGTGGACGTCACGCGCCGTTACATCGCCACTGCCGTGTATGTTCCTAGTTACTAGTTAACTCGTTACGGGAGCGCAATTAAACGTCTCCGTCGTTGGTAAGCCGGGCGACCGCCAATGTAAAGAGTACATCATGAACGGAATTGTTTATTCGGACCAAAGTTTAACAAAATTTCATTTATTCAAGGGTGTAAACCACAATAGTAAAATTGTTCCATTATACTTACCCGCACTGATTGAAACACCTAATATAAGGTATTGTGCGAATTGATCGATCAAAGAGATTATTTCTATACATCTGTCATTATGGGTCTAACACAGACTTCATCCCTAAACAAAGGGTCTACATGATAAGTAGTATGGGTGAATAACATATAAGGTGGCCTAAGAGAACCGTGCACAAAACAACTATAGTTTCATAGTTAAAATTTATTGCATCTATTTAAGACAATCTCATTCCATACATTCATTAATACAAAATTGTAGATTTTTTCAATTATAACAGTTGATATATGAAATTACAATAAGAAATTCACAAAAAATCTGTTTATTAATAAACAAGTAATGGAACGTTGTAAGATAGTTGAGAAAACTGATGGCTTAGGAAATATTTCACTGCACTTAAAACTGGCAAGAATAATGTGGGCGAAAATATGCTCAACGTAAATACAACCAAGGACAGTAATATAATATGCTTAAATA
This sequence comes from Agara belti belti, assembly GCA_018245935.1. Classification (NCBI taxonomy): domain Eukaryota; kingdom Metazoa; phylum Arthropoda; class Insecta; order Lepidoptera; family Hesperiidae; genus Agara; species Agara belti. Next base: position 9,097 of record DWEM01001422.1, on the reverse strand, counting down.
ATTTAATCAAAATAAAAATTAAACATTGTAATCGAAAATTATAATTTATACCATTATTATTGAGACAATATGTAAGATAAGATTGCTTAATCATAAACGTTCAAAACATTTTCAATAACTTGGATAAAAGTTACAAATACTGTACCTAAATGTAGCAATATAAACGCTCAGGTGAGACGTGAAGTCTCTTGACAAGTGCATTTGCATGGAGCGTTTCGGTGATTTGATGCCAGCCATTATCAATCACTCGGCGCTGGACGTGCGGCTCCCGGAGCCCGCGACGCCGCCGTCGAGTGCTTCGACCTCACGCATGCACAATTTACAGCTTTATCGCCCTTATTATTCTTAATAACATGTCGAACCACGACAACACATTGACCTCATCAAAATTCGCAAACTTTTTTAAATTGTGCTGCCATTTTGCACAGAAAAATTGAACACTCAATAAATGAATTTAAGATGTCCCTCGATAAACAAGTAGTTTAATGTATTTTTTTATCGTGATGGATTTCAGTACGAACATAAATCATTTAAAACGGAAAAGTACAGTGCATCTTCAATCTTTAGATTAAGATCATGCCCGTTTGCAGAGATTTTGAATTCCTTGGAACCAAAAAGCTTTTAAAACTCATTATATCATCGATACCGATCGATAACAGCGTGAAATTTTGGTAATTGGTAATGTTATGGTACGTATCCGAAATTCTTGACAGTAATTAATATAAAAAGTTTTTTGTAATAATCCATAACACAAATTCAGACCTACATATACGTTTTGAAACATAAATAATTATATAGTCTACAATAGTTTTACTTATGTAATTATATAACTGACTGGTCGGTGAAATGTAAAACGTCCATTGTTTGAAAACAGGGCATCTTAATATAGAAACGTAAAATCGTAAAAGTGGTGCAATGATAAACTCGTATAAATAGCACTAAGTTGTCGCATTGATATTTTAAGAAAATCGCTGCCGAGTGTCAGTGTCCATTACGCAGTAATCAATCATCGGACACGTTCGGGTTTCAATCTGCCCTCATGTCGCTTTTGGCCGGCGAGGCTTTCGACACGGCCGCAATCAATATGGCAGATAAGTACGATAACATCCGACGGCGCTTTGCCGACATCCCTTTATGGCTGCTATGTACATATCATTACACAACTGTATTTAGAGGAAACTATGATAGCGCTATATATATTTACGCTACTCTAAATATTACGGTAAGACGGTGAAATTGCTACATTGAAAAGTACTGCTCTCAATTATTTTTATAATGACTATAATCTATCTCGTTTAGATCACCCATTGAATTGAAAGTAAAAATTACCATCTACAAGCTACGTACATATAAAGCTTGATGAGCATGTCGATACCGCATGTGCGTATTGTGTGAAGTGATCCTAAAAAGTCGAGTGTTGATATTAATAAGAGGGATATTTTTTTTTATTTTATTTCATTGGACGTTGTTTTTTTATTGATGATATGTTAAAAAACAACTATAGTTTTCAGTAATTCTAAAGCAATGCCTGACCGAGTATTTAAGGGGTATTTTGTTTTTAGTACTCATACAAATAGAGGATCGTGTTTGTTTAAGTGCTTAGATATTTAATGTCGGAACAGCCTACAAACACGTGTATTCAGTTTAAAATAGGACTAATGTTCTACGTGGATTAACGTACTACGTAGATAATCATAATTGTATTTCAGCATGCTTGGCCCTGTAACATTAATAACGGTAGATATAAAAAGGCAGTGGCTGCTACAGCTAAAGGGATTCTTCTTACGCAGATGGATTCGAGCGATAAAATATTTTAGAACTTTACTAACTTTGCTTTGATCCTTCAATTGTACAAATAGCTTGATAACTTCAGTTAAATTTGATGCACTTTACCCTAATTTAAAATGTTATGCGATTGTTATCTATATAAAACATTGTAACCCTTATATTATTGGAATCTGTTTAACCTTCTGTTTATTATTGTCTCAGTATAGTTCATTGCAGAATGACATTATAAAAACGGGGCTGGACATCACGCGGCGTTTTCTATTTAGGAGGAAGCGACTATGCGGGCACAGGTGCGCACGCGCTACATCATGCAGGTATTTGTTACTTATATCACAACACAAAACGTTCCACCTGTATTACAGAATAATGGTTAGCATCCATTAAAATCGATGTAATCGAAAACAATTTCGAGTCTCAATTATCCGATCATGGATGAATTGTTTGCAAACGGATAATATATATTCATGCAACTAAATGAACAAATCGTAATAACCCAAAAAGGAATACTTAAATTACTAGGACTGCAATTGCGAATACAAGCTAAAGCTAATCTTTGGCCAAATGCGATAATTACTCCTTAAATTACAAAGTGAAATGTTGTTTGAAGTCGATTAGTAATGGAAACTATCCATTAATGAGCGACATGAGACGGCTGCTATCGTCGACAATAAGTTACACAGGCATTAGTAAGCTGGGAACTAATTGCGGAGGCGGGCCAATTTCCCAGGTAGTGCCGAAGCAATTAATTGTCGCAACGTGATCAAATACTGTACGGTTACTTCTTCAATGCGTTCATTAGCGTGGAGTGATAATTCTAACACGAGTGTGTGTACATGCTTATACAGTACATTAACAAACGTTTAAGGACTAATGGAAATAAGATGAGAAGAATAAGTTTCTTAAGATAATCCAAACCTTCAAGTACCTATTATATCTTAACAACATGTTACGAACGTGAAAGATTGTAGTGTGATCTCTTGACCACAGCACCTACACACCACCAGTTGTCGTAGCAGGTTTTTCTTCTGGTTTAAGATAGCCTGTTGACTACTAATTGATGAATGACTAAGTTTTTGATGAAAATTTAAATGATAGTGAAAATTATTAATCATTACCCGTAACGGATCTAATTCAAACTCTTGGTAACCGACACGATGTATACAACTTGCCACATAATTATGATTTTAATAAAATAATATTTTTACGCTACAACATCGTTCCTTTTTTACCTCCCTTGTTTACATGTATAAAATAATAAAGAATAAAAGTTGAACAGGAACTAAGGTGATGAGATGACTTGACACATTATTTAAATTTATAACAGGTTGTTATATTACGTCCATTTTTTTCTGTTTGTTCTTTGATTGTTTTGTCGGCTTAACATTTTTGAGTTGTTTTTGCAAAAAACCTTGCACCATATGGGGTCATGGCTTTTGAAAAAGACCGTTTTAATAAGAATGTAACGAAAACATATGGCCAATTAATTTTTGCTAGCTCTGCTAAATAAGCACAGTTGGAGCTCTTTTAAAAGGTGTTATAAAATACGACCCAGGAAGGTGTTCAGTCGGTTTCCTCTTATTCGTTCAGTGACTTAAAATTTTGCGTTGAATATTCGTACGTATTCATATAATAAATTTAATTTTAATTATTATTAAAAATAAAATGCAAGACAGCAGAATTCAAGCGATCTCAGGAATAAATTTAACTAAATGGGTTGAGCAGTCAGTTGAGGGGTTAGTATTAAAACGTAAATAAAACTTAGATGTATGTATAGAATATCTTATTTATATTATTAGAGTTGTTTGTAAATACTATATTTTTATTGCGTAGATATCGAAATTGTCCCAAAAAAACAACTATAACGTCTTAAAAGGATCAAAAATAAAATTGATCAACATACATAAATGTATGTAATAAATTGACATCATATTTTTGTTCATGAACATGAGTTTATTTGGTTTTAGTCTTTAGAATATGTAGTTCCGTAATAAACTTATATTAATAATATTCTCGTATTTTCATTATCAGTTACTTGATTTTTTTTCTAAAGTAAGAGAATGTAAGAGTTTTTAAATTGTAAATTACATTTCTTATTATTATGTAGGTTTATATATATTAAATGTAGTGACCTATTTGAAAGTTTATTGGACCTGATGCAATATAATTCAAATAAGTCTTTGTAGCGAGACTATATAGAGGAAAGTGGGGTAATTGGGTACATGTAACATACATCACAGTAAAATCATAAAAGTCACAAATATAATCAAATTTTATTGCAATAGTAACCTTTCAATCCACCTACATAATAATGGTAACAATTCTTCGGAATGTTTATCAGACACCAAGTAGGGTAATTGAGATCAGTTTGCAGGGGAAATAGAAACGATATTAACTAATTAGGAACGACATAGTTAAATATTTATGAACACAATAATATTACTTTAGCAATACACAGGACATTACAAGACTAACCACTGATAAATTTTACATGTACCTTGTTGTTACAAGAGTCACGGACAATCTTCAATTTTCAATGTCAATCTACTGTGGAGATTCATATTTTTCACAGTAATAATCCTCTTCTTCGTCATGTCCTTTTGAGGCCTAGGTTGACTTATGACTCTTTTATATTTATTTAGTGACTTTTTATTGTAATTTTGATGGACATTTTGCTATTTCCTTTGCTACTCATAGTAACTTCTTTAGAACTTTTAGAATTAACTACCATTTTGTCTTTTCTTGTTTTTTCTAATTGATATTTTATATGCGTGCCAGATTTAATCGGCAATTTCCCTTTATTTTGTCGTTCCGAATGGTTGCTATTTTTGGTATCATATTTACATCGATTATTATTACTCGTGACAAAAATTATAACAAAACTACAAATTTTATTGTCTAATCTACCGTGACAACACGCACACGATGTCTTACTACTTAATTATTTTAAATTCAACGGTTTCCAATTACCCACCATTCACAATTACCCCACTTTCCCCCACTTTATGCGTTGCTTATTTTTTATTTTTGTATTCTGACGGTTTGTTTATAGATTATAAAAGCAATTTTACACGTCTTGTCGGCTCTACATACTATATATTTTGAGAGTATTATTATTTAATATTTATAATCGGGTTTGTTATTCAATTTTCCCCGCATTCATAAGTGCAAATGAATTTGCGTGGTAAGTCACAACCTGCACAAAGCGAGTTTCTCGTCGCGTCGGGGCGACCATCTGGTGGGCGAGAGCTTTTTTTATTTTCCAAACGTGTCGTCTCGGATTCTTGTTTTTTGCATTGGCTGGCGCTCGATTCTTTTTTTTATTATGCCGAGTTGCAGTTAACAGGTGGCTGGTTGTGTGCAGGTGAGACCTGAGATTTTTACTTAAATCGACTTAACCACAGTGTGAAATGTCACGCGTGCTACCTACATGATAAAAAATTACTCAATTAGAAAATAATTAACACACAAGATTGCATTGAAACATTAGCAAGAGACTGTGTAGTTTCTTTATAGCTCTTTCACAGACGGTTCTCATAAAAATAATTGAATTATTAATATTATTATTATTGTAAACATCATGTCTTTCTGGATATCGAACGATGAGATTTGTTTTTTATTACAGACCAAGATCTACTCGTGTTGGTTCCTCTTCCTGCTAACAAAACGCCACGTCTTTTGGTTAAGTTCTATAAGTATTATAAGAACTTTTAGTTAAATCGCTATAAGTTAGATAGTTTATTGCATAATATTCAAGCTGAATATCGGCCATCGCTAATTAAGGGCTAAGGGCCAAAATCGAAATTTAAATTAAGTAATGTAATTGACGTTAAGTTTTGCTTCCTCACAAACATAATGTTAAAAGTACTCTTAATATCGGAGTCGAGTTTATCATATAGATACAACTCCCAGTTAAATTCATGACCCTTTGTGTTTAAGGAACTTGTAAATGCCCACATATAACCCGTCCAATAAAAATCATCACAGAAAATAATACCTTGTAAGTTACTAATTTGCGCTAAATGTTCCTCTAATACATAATTATATGGCATTTAGTTTATTGTTAACAGAAATGCGTAAAGAAGTAGGTAGACAACGTTATGTTATATCGCCTAACTCTCCGTAACAAATCTCTCATATTTTTCATATATTTCTATATGTCTTTCAATGGAGGGTCAATGATTTCAATTGACATTTGATCCGTGATTCGTAAAGCTTAACGCTATTTAACATTCATAAGGACCTGTTTACCAAAACGTACATCTCAATAAGTATTATTTTGAAAGTGTTATAAATTAAAATAGACTCGTACTATATATATAGAACCATAAAAAATGATCGCGAACAAAAGACTACAAAACGTTAAGTGATCTAACAAGATTCAGAATAGAGATAATATCATGTGATGGATTTTGGGCTTAACAAGTATTAGTGATCTTATGTGAAAGCTTGAAAAATTGTCTCTATTACCGAGAGCGCACTCAATAGGCTCGCAGACCTGCACCGTTAGACTCCAGATCACGACTCAGCGGATTATTCGAGAGTACAAAGAGAGCGAACGCCGAGCCACGGACGCTCACAATCACTCATAGCGTTGCGTTTGTCATAGAGGAGCGTGCGACGGCGTCGATCACCGACCGACATGCTTTGTCACAGGCCTGCTCCGATTTGTAACCGCTGATAGCTCCATTCCAATTGACCCACAGACAGCTACGTGTAAACACCTCGACTGAATCAAATACCAAACGGATCGCGGAAGTACTTCAACGGCACACATCGAGAATGCGCTAATAAACTTTACATACGTGACTTAGTCTTGTTTATGGGTGTTTAAGGCTACAGGTTTAAAAATTATGGCAGCCGATTTGGTAAAGTACCAAACATACGCGTTAAGATTACTTGTGTATAATGTAGGTTTATTACACTGATTGATCATTTCGAAATTATTTCTGAAACTTTCTACACAGACGTAGTCATTCGGATTGTCTGCAAGGCTGTAAAATCGTTCACCCATAAAATGAAATATAGGTTAAGACGAACTCTCTCAAAAATCATTCAAAGTACCGTAATCCCATTCTTTTATTTTGTAATTTCTTACCACCAATTTTGAGCAGTCGTTTAACATTTTAGGGCTCGTTTTATAGCTTCGCGTCTGATGAACATCGTCCATTTTTATTTCGTATTACGACTTCTCGTACGAAGACTGACAGCAAGTTTCGAATTTTTCTGTATTTTAATATAACCGTAATTAAAAGTCAGGCCTGTTGGCTACACTATGGCTTTAGATATGTAAATCCGCATTAGTAAGAAAGGTAAAGAATTAAAGATGGCAAGCGCGGCTTCGTCAGTAGAGAATAGATAAAACTACGTAAGCAAATAGCCCGTACAATGGGATCGTCGGTGCAGGCGAGAAGGCGCGGGAGGATGGAGCGGCGCGTATCGTCGGGGCGGCGAACGGGAGCCGCGCGCCCACGTCGCGCCGCGCGCCTTGTCCATGTCAACGGTACGACGTTCAGCCGCTTAAATATCTTACTTTCACAATTGTAATAAGCAAACGTCAAGAGCTCATCATGTTCAACAACAATAAGGCACGCGGCTCACTCGCCTATACGTCTACCTCTGTTCGATATTTACATCCTCGACAGTTAACTTCCTTTATCATCTTATTATTAAAAGACAAGTAAATTTAAAACACATGCAGCAAAGTGGGCAATTGTAGCTACTGATAATGTGTGTATGTTACATTAAATGATTACCTAACCTTCGAGTTTTATTTCTTAGTTTTTATTCCTGTTTCTGGATAGTTCAGTTGACATTACTCAAATAACATTGGCTTGTCTTATTTATGAGAGGACAATTTGAAATTCGAATGGCAGAAAATGTTTTCGGAACAATGTTCTTACATATAATAATTTAAGCATTAGTAGATGAAACTTAAGCTCAACAATTACATATTGGAATATGAATAGCAATCAAGATATATAATATGCAAATAGAGAACTTTCATTTTGTGGTGGGAACAATGGCGTTGATTTCGCGACGGTATCTGGTAATACGTACGTACCTATTTAATATGACGATTTTTATAGTGTGAAAGTTCCCGCGAGCAGTCACGGATGCTATATTGAAATTGTCATTTCATAATCCTTCGCTCCAAATTGACATTCAGTTTTTTAATGTAGTTATTTAAACTGGTGATTTTCGTACAGGGTTTCAAGTCTCGAAGTTTTAAAATTTATAAAGAGATAATTTGTTTAAGAGTAGATAGTTTTTTTGAGGGAGTTTTAGACGAGTGCTGATATAAATCAGGAGGATCTTTTTAAAACTATTAGGTAATAAATGTAAACCTGTCTTTGCTTTTTTGCCTTGGATCGATGTGTATCTTATTTGATCGATCTGTATCGTATCGGTTATTTGAAATATATATTGTTACATGGAATATGAAATTGCGTCCAGAGCCGCCCGTTTCCTACTGAGAACAAGTGACTAATGAAGCATTGCTCATCTAAATATTCATGAAGCCAGTCAGTGCGTGCGCGTTCCCAAAACTGGAAGCTTTAACGTCGACGTACATACAAAGTTCTCTACGAAGGGTCTGCGTAGTTATTCATTCGGACCAAGCGAAGCTTTACATAGTAGGTAATGCAGTGGCGATGCAATTAGTGCATACGGTGGCGCATACCACGCATTACGTCTTGATTGTAAACTGCAAAAATCGATTTTCAATTAAATGCAATGAAAACTACATACTGAGTGTTGGACAGCTACAATATTTTAATATAACATATATCCAACATGAAAACTCATATGAATATGTGTTTTAACGAAGAAAATATCTTGTTATAACTCGGTATATGATATTGTTGTGCGCTAGCTTCTACATCGGTTAAATGATCAACATCAATATTGCTATACATAGTAATTTAAACACAGGGAATATTTTATATTATTTTAAGTCGCCTCTAGACGGCATTGCAACGCATCTATTTCTGCATCCCGTTTATGACCGCACTACAAAAGTAAACAACTCAGTTAAATAACTGCTTAAACAAGCATGGATAATATTTATCCCTCATTTGTCTACTTTGGCCTACATCGTGTCTATATGGTACTGCATTGCATCAAGTGTGCTGGAATATTGGTTATTTTTTAAGCTAAAAATTTCAAAAATGGCACGTAGCCTTATGGATGGAAATTCAAGTTTACTATATTATATATTTTTAAGCTCGTCCTAAGTAATTTTACGTTGTTTTATAAATTATTGAAAAGGTATTCCACACGTTCGAAATCACGGGGCGCTACGAGTTAATAG
>DWEM01001421.1:0-14302 GCA_018245935.1 Agara belti belti | reverse complement strand
GCTGACGTAGGAGTCGAGTCTCCGAAACCGGCGTGCATGCATGAAGAGAGTGATGAATGTAGATGAAGCGCGTCAGGTTTGCAAGGACATAGATATTTGGCACTCGGTGCTTTCTGCCTACCCCGTTAGGAACCTGGCGTGACGGTATATTGTCGTTTGTTGTTACATATTATTTGCGCATGTCAACAGGATTGTTATGATGTGATCGTGTCACGGGCTTCGGCTTAATAATACGTGGCTTTAAGTAATGACATTACTAATCCAGGTCAACGAGGCACGGCATACTATGCCTTTTTAAAAACCCCAGACTACATTCCACATCGTAATCATGTTTCACGATAAATTCAATTCTATAATATGAAAGTGTACAATACTCAATGCGTTAATGGTAAACAGATACAAAAGCCGCATACTAATTATGTGAGCAATAAGCGCATAATTCGCAAACGGCGCCCATTGTCGCATACAGTGTCCCCGAGATAATGTTTGTCTTTGGTATGCGAATTGTTAACTGAAAACAGTTGTAAGCACTGTAATTATTATTCGAAGCGAGTCCCCGGTAAATAGTATAGTTTGAAAACGTACACGTGAGTCACACTCGAGCTTGGCCGCAATCAAAGCGGTTTCTTATATGCCGCGACACGTTTCAAACAAAATAAGCCTTATGAGAAGTTATGTTTCACAAAATAGTTTTATACATTTTATCAAGGTAATGTGTGTTTAATTACAGATTGATGATTATTTACAACGGATACCGCAAATGAAAATAAAACATTTTTAATTTCATTTTAATCTATTTGAAATTTGTTCACAATTGTGAAGTCAATTATGAAATATTAAATTATGTAATGGTAAACGACGTATAGAAATATTTGTCATTAATGAAATGTATAAAATGAAATATAATTATAGTGTCTATTTATATTTAATTATTATATTCAATGTGAATTAACCGTAAGAAGTTCTCAAACGAAGAAAGTAAAAAGTAAATATGTTTGTTTACATTAAACTGGCAGCTGAAATAAACTGCTGAAAACAAATGAATATGATGATAAAAAAAGAAAATGGCTACCATTTATTGTTTTAAGCGGCACATGTGTGCGCAGTGTGTAATTAGGGCGCGCAAACATTTTTCAGCTAAACAAGCCACCGTATGGAGTCACGCTATTTTGCTTAGTTATTTCATTAATAATATCCAAAACTTGTTATCCATAACTGACATCACATAACAAAATTACTGATCACCTGTATCTCCCGACTGCTGGGTACAGACCTCCCATATTTGTTCCACTTTTTGCGGTCCTGTGCTTCTCACAATAAGATTTATATAGAAATTTTAAATAATAATGACTGGTACTCAATTAAAACCTTTAACAACTTAAGAGTTACCTTTAGAAATGCAAAAATAATCATTTGCAGGATAAACATAAAAAATATATAGTACCATTTCTCATGAACAATGCCTTTTTTGTTGAAGTTCTGCATATTTCTTTCTAAAGTACGGATTACAAGTTGTTTTATCAAGCACACTCGTTAGTTCATCAGATTGATGTTAAGTGGACTTAGCAACCTATCGACATCTACACTGTAACTGACTCGCCGACCTTCTCAAACTGAAGTTGGGCACAAAAATGTACCTCACTTTATGAATTAAAACTGATGGATTCGTGACTGTATTATACATAAAAATGTTACCTTTTATTTACCTTCTATACTACAATATAAAGCACCTACTTAAGTGTGGCGATTATATTTTACAATTCTATACGGCAAAGTGATTTCCTCTGTTAGGAATTCATTCAAGAGTTTAGCTACGATAATAAAACGAAAAGTCCGATTTCTTTTTGTTTTATTTTACGTTTGTACGTATTATAACAGTATTTTACGGAGCATAGCGCGATGAACCAGAACGCATTTTACTTGACAATTTACTTTAATCACATATATACGAGTGTACAGGTAATTCAACATTAAAATAGCTATCCGCGACAATAACGACGATTTGCATACAAATGCGACGTGGAGCCTGAGCTCATCTACATATAAATAAAGCCCTGACGCACTCAAGTTAAACACTAAGCCCAATACGGATTGCCCTTGGAGAGGACATTAGTGTGTGTAATATGTACCCTACATATTACATCAAACCTTTTACCAACAAAAATTATCTCAAGTAGCAACGTAGTACTACTAAGTAGTAGTGCGTACTAGTATTATATCTACTACCTACCTACCCACTAGTATTAGTACAAATACCACTAGTATTATGACTGAGTAGCGATGCCTTCGCTAAACGATAATTTTCAATATATTTTCATGCGTTCGCTAATATTTACAGTCAATAAGTTAGTAGGTAGGTATGTTTTATCGGCAACGTAACGAGATAAAACTGAAAAACAGTTCATTCAGTGAATCATTGTAGATACAGTGGGTTGGGTTTTCACAACAAAAGCAGTGTATCCGGACGATAAATAATATATCGAACGCACCCGTGGTTATGCGATAAAGCGTGTGAATTTACGTTTCACAGACTAGATACGACTCAAATATCAATGCAGCATTTAGTAAAATATACAGTTTAATAATTAATAATACCAAAGCTAAAAGAAAATGACTTACACAGGCACAAACAATGCGAACAAAATCAACCCACCCGCAAAAATAAATGTTACCCAAATAAATATGTCATGCTCGTACCGAAATAAAGGTAAGGACTTATAAGTTTGTATAGCTTAACAGGCGCTGTAATAACATTAGGAGAGAAATCACTGAATCTTGCGTAGTCATCGTTTCGCACGCAGACTCAAAAAGCGTGATCGATCCAGCGCATTTGGATAAGCGCCAAGTGTAGTTTCCAGCAGAGCGTGCCCACCAGTAAACCGACTTTCGGTGACATTTATAAAGTTGTTGATTGTATGTATACAGACCAGTCTAGTGACGGTGGTTAGGTCCCAGGCGGACCGCGTCTTTCCGCGCGACTGTGTGCCATCTTTGCGCCGGCCTAGTGAACCGTAACCCGCCGGTATGCCGTTTTCCTCGCGCTTGCGACGTCCACCGCGTCTCAACGACGAGAACCAGTTAGAAACGGACCCTCGACGCTCCTCTTCGGCCGCCGCGGGACCGTTCTTGATAAACATTACTTCACCGCGTTAACGCACTGCGCACATCACACTCACAAAGCGACTCGCACGCACGATACCGTTATTAGTGAAGCTTAAATCGCAAATACCTACAAGCCCAGAACACACATTAAAATAAAAACGGCCAGATAACAAAGCAAAACAAGTGGAAAACTGCATGACTACACGTCGGCGATAGCACTCGTCGGCACCTACTTTTGTGTTGTTGCCAAAATAATGGTAATTGGAAGCTACACGATATGTATAGTTGTTTTAAGGTGCACGGAAAGCGGTGCCGTTGACAGTGGACACACCTGGTCGTAGTCGTCGTTATAGGTGCGCGCGGCGCGGGCGCATCTCATCAGCACTGGCCACCAAAGCGCGCCGCACAGCAGCCGAACATGAAAACACATCGCGCGCCATACACTTCCCGCTAAGGAACGCACTCGACTGAAGAGAGGCGCGAGCGCCGCCGGAGTTTGGCACCGAGACAATTATACGTAGTTTCCTTATCTTTCTGCACGTCTACGACATACACCTGATATGCCACATTGTTCTTCGTGATGTAGAAAAATATTATAATTACATAATAGGCGGATTAGCCGTCAATCCATTAAACGATATAAATGCAATTGCTAATTTAATTAGTATTTAAAATTCGATCATATTATCGTATGAGGAATGCAAGCGACACAAATGAGTAATAGTATTGTTTGTGTTGTTGCCTCACATCGACAGTTGTTATCGAAGCTGACAGAGGCAGCGAGGAAGTGGGCAAAGGAAACACGATAAAACCGATGAATTGCGACCATTGTCCGCTTTCAGGGTATACCACGATCGCTTACAAACTGACTGGACGGTGATTTTTGACAGCTTTTGCACATTATGTGAATCATACATTGGTCTAATTTTAGTGCTCGAGAATTATTATTTAAAATACGTTTAAATTATTATACAATAACAGGTACTTTAGGCAATGGAAGACTGCTAATGACCTATTGTAATGGCGCCTCAACAATGCACCATAGAAAATATGTAATCAGTGAAAAAAAAAATATTGTTATTAGTAAATGAGACATACAATATTTAAATAGAAAGAAATTGTTGAAATATTTATTATTTAACTTGAACTAGAACCTAGATCATACGCCCCTGATTTAGTTTACGCTTTTCTATACGAAATATTTGCAATAATATGATTTGCGTACCATAATTCTATAGGTACAGTTATTGTTACAAATTTATAGAAAAAGTGAAACTCTGAAATAAATGACGCGATTCATTTATCGTCATTAGGTACTTTTAGGAATTTCAATGATATCAAGGGTACAGATAAGTGTAGTTATAATGTCAACACGGTAATGAATTTATGTACAGAGGCGATGAATCATGCGCTTGTAATTAGGTAATAAAGCATACTGAAATCACATCGTTTAATAATACGGAATTCTTAAAAGCTATGACTTCACTTTATATCACTGAAACAGCGCAATTTTTAAGAGACCGTTTTAAATTCTGTACTTTAAATCAAATGTTAGATAATTAAAGGCATCGGTTGAAATTAAATTCAAGTTCAAGTTAAATTTATCCTCTGATTTTTTTATTATTTCTACAACAAAATACAAGACTGAATTATTTCCTGTAGGTATCGTTTACCCAAGATCATGAGAAAATTGAAACCTTTACAAAACCAACATGCGAAATTTAGCTCAATGACGGTGATAATAATTAAACCGTAAATTAAGTGTACAATAAAATAGTTGAAAGACGTCCGACGGGCAATCATAGCAATTTCCACTTATCCGTGTTATCACTTGAAAACTTACAACTGATTAATGACACTTCGCAACTATTCACTATTATGAATTAGAGTTACTTTTAAAATGTGAACACTTCACCACTGCGTCTTATTTCACAAGTTCCGCGACTCGCAGACGACAAATATGGGAATTTAAAATGTATTATATTAGAGCGAGCGGCGTCGCCGTCACGACCCCACGACGGCCTGCCAGTAACTGAATACTGCGTTGATACTAGCACCGAGTAGCTCTACGTGCCTCTCTCTCGGCCGTAGTAAGCCGTGCATTGAGGACTTACGTCACGCTGGTCGGTACGGTGTTTTTGAATGAAAGGACGGGGAATACTACCATTCCCTGTATCCCTCAATACGTTCAGAATTAAAACGCCCGCATCACAAGCTCAGTTCGTCGATTGTACGTGGCTCTTTGTGTATGAATTCATGCCAGTAATGATATTGAACGTTAGCTTCATATAAATATCATATTAATATATTATAATAGACATAGGTACAATAGAATGTCTTAGCACAAAGGAATATCTATCTATCCAGTTAAAGCGATTCCAGCACGTATGCGCGCATTAATATGCGATGTATGAACACGTCTGGCGCGTTGACGCGATGGACTCGTACAGAGCCTGTAGAAACTGGGACGACCGAGAGTGTAAAAATAGCTGAAATTATTCTCTTCAGGTATCTAATTTTCCATGTAGACACGAGACAAATGAATATTCATAGGTCTCACGAATATACAAACAGTATGTACTTTTAAGCTTGTCCCTGTAACTCGGGAACAGAATACAGCAACGGTATCTCGTGCCGGTCGTAAGAGGCGCTTAAAAGGAAGCCATGAAGGTTGTCCATTTCATTCCAAAAAATTCAAGAAATAGTACATTACTTGTACAATGTAGAGTTCTGTTGCATTTGATTGCACATTAGATGTATTTGCCAAGATTCTGATCTGTTATACAAACAAACAAGGTTCATTTGAGCCAGTTAGTCATTTGTTTGTCATGCTTGACCATCTGTTCAGGATTAAGGTGTAATAATAATGGTAAATTCATATGAATACTTGCTTATGATAGGCACGTACATGTCAGGTCGACGAGTGCTTGGAATAGTGTTTACATAAATATAAACCTATGGTAGAGGTACCCCGGGTACAAAGTACTACCAAATATTACCATTAAACATTTAGAAAGGTTTGACAGCTGTCATACAAACTAAGTGTGTGAGATAGGTGGGGACCAGAGATGCTTGAATTTCAAACTACTCTTTACCAATACATGCCTCGTTATATACTATTTACTTCACTATACTGCTATTTAAAATACTTAGATATCTATTATTGAATATCCATAATAAAAGTATTTCATACACTATAGGTAGGAATTGACAGCCAAACATTTACAATTAACTGCTAGTACTGCAGGTTATATGTTTCACTAGAGAAATTCGGACCTACAACATGTTACTCCGCTATAAATTGAGAAAACTTGCTTTTACTGGTGGGAAAACTTAAAATCACCAAGAAAGTAAAACAAACACAGTTTACCATCTGAGCACTGTTATTAAAAGATATTTGGTTGACGAACCCATTGAGTAAAAGCTCTCATGATATATTTCTATCACACTCCCACTATTATCTGACCACCCTATTGTCACTCAGTTTTAAAAAAAATTCAATGTTATGTATATGCTCCAAACTTCTAATAGCCTATTAATATAATGATATGCTAAATTCATATAATATTTAATTCAACAATAGGATTAGATTGAGTGTTAAATAAAATGTTTTTTTAGTTCAGTTTCCTTATACCATGGAACATTCTAATCCTGTAGTTGGTGATATAATGACAGATAATATAATGACTAATAGCAGGGTATTACCACCAGAAAGTAAGGCAGTTCTGTCATGGATTTACAAATTTGAAAACCATCAAAATCTTTTGATAAAGAATCAATATATTTGGTAAGTAAGTCATATGCACATGAATATATAGGAAATTAAATATAAATTATATTGTGTTATGAAAGAGTTTGATTCTTCAATGGTTTTACATACAGATAACATATGTATTGAATGCAGATATGTTGAAGAATCATTGACTCTTCTTGCAACGGCAGTGTTGCTTTAAATTGTTTAAAGGACATAGTATACAGGCATACAATGTTTCAACATAATCTGCAGGTAGAACTTGAGTCCTACTTGTAATCGGATACAATTTGCGGTGGCCTCGGACACTTATCAAGTGGCCTGTACATATATTCTGAAAGAACCATATTTATTTACTGTATACAATAAGTTAAAAAGCCCTAATTTTATTTAAAACTGAACATGATGAATTTACCAACTGCTTCTCCTGTCACCTCACAATATCCCATTAACTATAGATAACAGTATGAGACATCAAACAGGTAAGATTAGACCAAATTGTTTTCGATTTTGGTAAGCTACTTACCTGAATTTCTAATAGTAATTCAGTTTTCCGACGTCTTATATCGATCAATGTTTTTTGCTGTTCCGGTGTCAACTCTGTAACAAGTAGAAATTCGATGCAGTTACCATATAAATATAGAGTAATGAACCCAACCATTGAGGTCAAGATTATAATTGTATAATTTAAAAACAATAGAAATACCGGTGTGAGTAAAGGGATCCGCATGATTCGCAGCAGCGTTACTTCCACCAAGAGACAAATTTTCAAATTCACTTATCATTTCTTAATAATGAAGTATAAACAATAAACAAAAGTTTACATCGTTATAACTGACTGACGGCCATATTTATTTACTACCTCATCACCAGTTAGCCAACATAGGAAAAAGTACGTTCAATTTAAAGGAAGTATTAAGATACTGAATTTGACTTAAACAAAATATTGCGGAGAATTCACACAGTTAATTTTTTTAACGTAACCGCTAACGTTAATATTACCTATCACTAAACACCGTAAAATAAATGTTTAAGACTCATTTATTTGTTCAACAGGCCATTTACTTAATACTTTGTATTTAAAACTGCCCTAATTTTACACAATTTGTTTATATAAAGGAAATATCAATATCAAAACAAATTTGTAACTTTTAAGGTTCACAATGCTAAATATTGCATAAAATTTTAGCCGATTTATTTCGTTAATTCGTTAAACATAAGCCAGTTAACCGTGTGACGGAACCTTTATAAGAGTTACAAAAGTAGAGTTGTGACAACGTAAAATAATCGATCTTGTAAGAAACAATAAAATCATTTAATAAGAGTATTTTTAGGAGCTACAATAATAATATATAAGAAAGACTTAATTAACGATTTGTGCACTTTCATTTTTATTACAGAGCAGACAGGTGTTACTCCGAATGGATTTCGAATGAACTGAAGAAGTAATTAAAAGCTTTAGTTTAGAAATGTATGACTCGTCGTGACTATTCCTTGTATTTTATTTATGATATTTACGTTATTCACAATGTGTTACAGCATAACTATTCACAAAGTTTCACAAAAGGATAGATATGGACACATACAAAGATTACAAACAAATCATGTTAATCGGGAACTAGTTCAACTTTTTTAAATTGCTTATTTATTTTAATTTATTGATATATTTTAGTCCTTATCTTCCCCTAAAAAAGTGTGACTGTTTATATATATCTATATACTTATGATTCACTAGATAATTGACGCCTGCAGACATAAAAAAATCATTTAATTTCAATATACTGCATTGTAATATTTTTACGTATTTTATCTTAGTTTAATTGTAAGTGTGTAATTATTGCATTACACTGAGTACAAAACGAGCTTATACATACAAATCGATTGGATTTTGAAATCGATTTAACTTCTCTGTTCTTCTCCCTAGGTATCCCCCCTCCAAGGTCTTCTTGGGCTGGGCAATCCAAACGCCTGACTGCTCGTTTGACGCTACGCAAGGGAAGTGAATTGTAATTTGTTGTGCGAGCGGGGTGAGCTTGAACCTCTCATCTCGAGTAAAGTTATCTTTTTAATGGCATATGAGGATTATGCCCCTATGCTCGTCATTTCTGTCATCTAATTTTATAGCGTATTTATTTACGGCACATTAATACAAATTTTGCGAATATAGTTATATGTTGCGAAATAAGTGTTTTTCGTTTTAGATCTTTAACAGATCACCGAAGTTAGTTTTCTGTTAGCTGGTGCTAAATTTACAAGCTAAAAAATGAATGACAGTGGATGTATACATTTGAGTAATTTTAAGGCAGCAAAAGGAGCGCATCCTTTTAAGATAGTGCATGCATTTTTCGTGTCCTGCACCACCTTTGAAGCGAGGAGATACAAAGTAAGTTAAATATGATAAAATGCGTAATAAAAAAAGGCCAAATACAGGACAGAATATTTTGCTTCAATCTTGAACCTAAAGCCCGGCATGTCAATACAGTTGTTGCGTTTTGGCAATCAGTGCTTTTCTTTGTCAGCTGTATACGCCATACGCCATAATCAGCTGATCGCCAAACTTTGACCCAACAGTTGATCGTATTTTAATTCAATAAAAATATTGTATTACTGAATTATAAAATTCAAACAACTTTATGTAATACAAATGTAGTGTCTATATTTTAAAATTCACTAATAATTTTGACTGATCATGTTTATTTATATTTATTATCCTAACAAAAATAGAAAACATCAAAAATAGACAGTGTTCTAAATATCATAATAAACAATTTTTATATTTAACCTCAATTGAATTATCATTCTTTAGTTTATATAACAATATTGTAGGGTAAACTGTATGTGTGTGTAAGATACAAACATAATAAGGATATTTTGATATATGTGGCCTAAGTATTACCTTGTTTATGTTTATTTACTCATCTGAACACAACTAGACTGTATTATGATATAAATTTGCCTTATGCTTCTTGTAAACTATAAAAAAAAATAGGAACACAATATTTGAATAGTGAAATTGTTAAACTCAAAAGCAACTTATCTGTTGTCTCAAAAGATTTAGGTCAAAGGGGTTATGTAAGAATTGTAAATACAATCAATGATTTGATAAAATTTAAAACTTGTTACTGATTTTTCTGTAATAGAACTAGACAACTCATAATTATACAGACGGAAGTCTCACTTGTTAACTTCTCTAACGCACAGCCTTTAAAAAAACGAAAGGTCATGTTTTTTTTCTGTGAAGAAGTAATGTAAGTGGGAGAGGGAAGGACAACCATTCTCTAGATTTCCACAAATTCAGGACGTCATAAATATTTGTAATCGTTTCATAACAGACATATGTCAACGGACTCTAGTAAAGTTAAGATTCTAGTCTTAATCGATAATTTAAATAAATTTTATTCATATATAAATTAATAATAAAAAGAACAAACTAAATCGCAAGTTTTAACAATCATTTTTATTTTCACCGATATTATTAAGGCATATACCTACAAATATGTTACGGACCAATGCTGACTAAATAATATTCTTTTTAACACCCATTACACACTGAACAAATTGACAAGAAAAGTTCCATTTCTACATTCTTATGGGAGATTGGTTGCCCATATCCAGGACGGCAGTGTCAAGATATTAATTGTGACTGCTGCCTATTCATTGACTACTCTCTTCATATTGAAAAGATATAAAGTAGGATATTTTGTCTGAATTGTAATTAATGATGGGCTATTATTATTATAAATATAATTGTTTTCAATAGTGTACTAATTTGCTACATGTTATTTTTTGAAATCTTAGAACGATATAACGCGAATAAGGAACCATGAAATCCATGAAACCTTATTTTTCTGACAGGCAACAACATGCATGTGCTTTACATGCGGGAAAACCAGCGCACGTATACATTCGTGTCTACACTGCATATACTTTGCCTGTTACAACGGCCACATTCAGGAACACAGCAAGAATAGGAAGCACTTCCTCTATGTCGACATTTGCTATGGCAACTTGTTCTGCGGCCAGTGTCAAGATTACATCTACGACCGAGAGTTCACTGAAATTGCCGCTAATTACCGTTTGAAACACGCAAAGTATGTATTGATTTGTGTGCTTTTATATTTGTAACTAAATGTACAGTTGTATTGTAAGTCGACTTTCACTTCACTATTTGAAATTTTAGGGAAGTAAGGCATAAATATGTCTGTAAACCATTATTTTTTTTATGTTAGCATACTTATGCAAATGTTTGTACACCATATAATGGGTACATATAGTAAATAAGTCGTTAGTTTCAGGACCTGTCGAATATTTAGTGTAAAAAATTTCAAGGGTCATAATAGCGATTTGTCTACACTTCTTACAGTTCTCAAGCTGCATTAAGAGTTTTAATAAAACAATCTATTGTTCCCAAACGTTAATTAACATAACCTAACCTATAATGTTCTTAAATTAATCCAGGGAACTAGGTATCAGTGTGCCATATACTCCATGGCTACCTAATGCCAACGAGGCTCTGGCATTGAAGAAGTTGCGTAAACGTCGCCTCATTAGCGCCCACACCACCATTGGACTGCGGGGGCTGCAAAACCTCGGGTCAACATGCTTTATGAACTGTATTGTGCAGGTGAGTTTAAAATTCGAATTTTAAAATTGAAAATTACTCTTAAATCAAAGATAAAAATTTCTTGACTTGAGAGTAAAAAAGTGTTCTGTTTGTAGGTGGATCTCCGATACTACAAAACGCACGCAAATTTTTCTAACGTTTCACTATTTTTGATTCAATATCTCGATTACCGTTCCTTCTCTGTCTGACGTAGTTACGATGATTTGCGTCATACTGTACAGTATTGTGTCCTCTGTCATATATACCGATACAAGAAAGTATATGTGAACGTTTTCTTGGCTAGGTTACATAGGTTATTCATTTTGCTGGCGGCCCATACTTATTCACATATATTTGGAATGGTTAAAAATATGACTTCTCATATTATCAGCAACTGAACTAGTCTGTACGTAAATTTTGCTATGAATAAATTGATAATCCTGCCTGAAAATTGTTCTCTCGTAACTTACAAAAGTGTGGAATCCGAAGTACTAACTATTTAGTATTTCGGATCGTGCTATCACGGGCTTTAAACTTTCGTACACATTCGAAATTATGGAACTTTCATTCCGATATTGGATATCCTAATAATTTTTTCATAATAATTCCAATCAATGTAGGTAAGAAGTGTGTGTTGGTTGTCTGCATCAAATGTAACTACAATATTGAAATGCCCGGGCGTATGTATATGCTTTATATCATTAAAAAGGGCCCGTAGCTCGCCATTGCATAGCTGCGTATAGCGTTCCCAGCGCTTCAGCTATTATATACGTTTATGTAAGGACGTGATCGATGCGCTTTGCCCTGCGTAGTGCCGTCGGCAACAGGGTGGGTTATGAAATATATGCGATGCACGTTTTCCGCCCGCATCCCGCCCGCGCATTGTGGAAAGGTCAAATAGTCATGCTATCTGTCTCATGTTGCCTATACCAAATATATATATTGACCTTTGCGTTTTGGGCTATATTTTCAACAAAATTATTTTAATACGTATAGGTCTCGGATACTAAGCAGGTTTATGCCCGTATTTTTCTA
Organism: Agara belti belti; assembly: GCA_018245935.1. NCBI lineage: Eukaryota > Metazoa > Arthropoda > Insecta > Lepidoptera > Hesperiidae > Agara > Agara belti. The sequence continues at coordinate 1,811 of DWEM01001421.1, read as the reverse complement.
CGTCGGTCAAATGCGGGCTGGTAAACTTCACACCTCGTAATGAACCAACAACAAAAACGATGACAAAAAATAATATTAACCAGTCGAGTATCACAACTGTAGTGAGATAAATGACATAGAGAACCAGGTTCCCACAGTGTTGCGAGTGGTGTCAATCAACCACTTAGGATACTTGACAAATGGGAAGACGACAGTAATAGTCCCCGTCGAGAATGATCCACTTGAATCTATTACGACGTTACGTATAGATGTTTGACGATCCGAATAACATATTTACTTCGGGCGAGGACAATATTGCGTCGTTACTTACGCGGCACTATTGATTTCACACGCTCGTTTCATTATTAATTGACTCTATTGATGAGGTTGAAGCGACTATTTGTTTGGAAGTATTCGTACAAATGTATGTAGGTACGTAAGTGCTCCATGTATTATTGTGTCCAGAGAATTGTAATATATTCAAATAAGTGACAAAATTGTTTATGGTTGCCAGACTCAAGGGTTTGTCCGAAATGTAATAGTTACAAATAACGTCCTTGTATCTTTATCTCAGTTACAAGGCTTTAGGCTGTTTAAGATGTACATAAATCTTTTAAATAATATCACAAATCGTAACGTCGGTATGACCACTAACAGATAGCATGATTATTCCACCCAACCGATGACGAAGAGTTGACCGCTATCTCTGAAGGAGCCACGTGTTCTACGTTATCTACCTTAATAACCCGTGTTTCGGGTCACTTACCATAGACATGTCAATATCATTTCTTTGTGGTTAATAGAGTAGACTAATTTTAAAAAGGTAACCTTATAAATAAATATATTGTACAGGTACATCTACGTGTGTATTTATTTTCAGACGTTAATACATACTCCGTTATTACGCGACTACTTTCTGGGCGAGAAGCATAAGTGTAAGGCGCAAAGCTCCGGGAAATGCCTCGTTTGCGAGGTTTCCAAGTTGTTCCAGGTAAGCTTTGAGCTATAAATAGCCTTAAGCTGCGTGGAATATTGATTTTCGAGCACGCCCGCCGGGCGCGCCGTCTAGGGGTTGGCGCGTTATGTATTAAATATGTATTCTGTCGTGTAGTGAAGGATAGCGTTGCAGTTGGCGTAATCAATCACTCGTATTTGCGATCTAACGGAATTTAACTCGTTATTCACGTAACGAACTTTAAAAAATTCGATGCGAGTTCTGAATTTTTGCTTTGACGCAATAAGTGCGAAAGGGCAAAGAGGCAAGACATATTATTTACTTATGAAAATGTAATAAACATATAAGGTTATTTAAAAGTAAATAATTCAATTATTGTATGGTTGCATTATGCATTGTAACCAATAAATATAGATTATAATTAAATTCGAAATAAATGGTAACTACGCTATGTGTTTTTTTGTTTAACTTACTTTTATTTTCCCGTGCAATAATGTGATTGGATATTTATTTTGAATATTTTGTGTGGGGAATTAAAGACACATTATTTTCCCTACATTGACGATAATAGGTACCTGCATATATTCTCGTATTCGTATAACGCATTACTTTTATTGAAAAGCTGTAAATGACAGAGCATTGTATAGTAAATGATGAAATAAAATAAACTTAACTTTGAAAACTCAGAAAACTTTGTAAAACTAACTAAGTTAACCGTTATAACTAACGGTTTCGCTTTTCGCATCTAGTTGTTATTTATCTTTTTACTTAGTTTTGAAACTTATATCTATTGTTATGGTAATAGGCTCACCACCTATTCCATTGTGGGACTTAAACGTAACTGGTGAAATGTGGGGGTGTACTACAGTCCTCTGCC
>DWEM01001420.1:0-14314 GCA_018245935.1 Agara belti belti | reverse complement strand
CCGCGGTTTCACACGCGTTAATTTGAGCAATAAACCCACTAAAATATATTCCATTGCTTTAAGAGTTAACATTGTTATTTAGTAGATACATTATTTTAAGAAGCAATTTTAGGTACATCACGCTATGATCAGTAAAAGTGGAACTATAGTCAGTGGAACTATAGTCAGTGGAAAAATAGTTTTTGCAACATTTTTCAATGATTCTCCGCTCCTATTAGTCGTTGCCTGATGTTATATAGCCAAAAGCCTTCTTCGATATATGGACTATCTAACACAAAAAGAATTTGTCAATTCACACCAGTAGTTCCTGAGATTAACGCTTTTAACCAAACAAACAAGCAGTTTGTCCACCAGTGGCACAATAAAGGGAACGGAAAAAAAATATACACACAAAACTCTTTACAGCTCCTTGAATGAAGTACCTACTTACTCGTAATAAGAGCTTTTTTTCGACCGTTGTTGGTGTTGTTCCACTGCTGCGGTCTCCTCTCATAGTGAGAGAGTTTTAGGCCTTAGTCTACCACGCTGGCCTAGTATATATAGTATATAGAGCGGATTAGTCGACTTCACACGCCTCAGAAACATATTATATAAAAAGAAAAATTCTATAACATACGTAAGGTGTGCAGGTTTCCCCATGTTTTCCATCCCCGTTATAGCGAGTGGTATTTAAAATTTTGCCCATACACGCCTCCTAATATGACAACGTTAATTATTTAATTAATCCTTGTATTACATATAAGTCGATAGTGAAGACTTAACTCAACAAGCTGCTGGCAGCGATTCAAGTTTCAATCTATAATGTTAACATATCGACCAATAACTGTCGTAACGCAAGAATAATTTTCATTTGACCCGTCGATGACTAACGAGGTGGATTAGTCACGATGCCTGGTATTAATTATGATCTGCTTTGAATTAATATGTACACTTGTTAGGGTTATAGACTTGTGAAGAGCGTACTCTGTTTCGTAATGTAGACCCGTTAGGGAATGTATTGAAAACTTCTAAATTATCTCGATTATTATTATTCTGTATATTATAATGGGGACACCCACAAATAGCGCGGTACAAAAAGATTATCCAAGATATTCGTAAAGTATGCCTAGAGCGTTCCTAACGGGCCTCGAAATGCAATGTTGACAAGAAATGCACGCCTTAATACGTATGGTTTTCTCGATGTAATACCCAAAAAGGCAAGTGTGCCTAAAAGTCAGAACCGGTGCAAGCTATATGTCGCATCTGTGATTGTGCACAGATTCAAATGTAATGTGTGTTTGTGTGCATGTATGTTTGTGTGTGGGCACGCCGGCCGCGCGGGAGTGTCGCTCGCTATTTCTGCAGTGTGTCTAGGCCGGCGGATTTGGGTCGTTATCAATGCCAGCCGCCTGCTTTGTTTATTCATTCCTCTATGCGTCGTGTACGGAGACAGTCGAAAGGTCTTTTGAAAAAATAATGTATCCATTTATAACAATACCACCACTTGGTACGATTCCTCTCGAGCCTACCGGATTCCCAATGAGGCTCTCAAATGTCTGTATTAGGGTAACTGGAAAACATAAACATACATATACCTACTTACATGCTATACGATTACTTGAATTTAACCTTAGTGAGTCAGTGAATGCTACCAGTAGATAGATGAGACACGCTAAACAATGCTTTGTTTGTATTGCGCCATGCCGCCGGGGCACGCCCACGGTGAGAGCGGTTACCATCTTCGAAGACAAATAATGACTGGGTAGAAAAGAGATAGACAAACCGGAGAACTCTGGATATTACTCGCTACACCGATGAAGGATAACATCGTGAGGAAACCTGGACACCTTAGGGTTACAAAGTAATGTTTTCTGAAGTGGGTGAAGTCTGCCAATCAGCATTTGTCCTAGATGGGAAACTATGTCTTTGACACCTTACGAGAGGAGACTTGAGTTCAGTAGTGGAAAAATAAATTGGATCTTTATCGGGTATTATTGATTTACGCCAAGCTTTATGGTCATATGTAAAGTTACGTAAAATCAGTCCTCGTACATCGCTATCAGCGCTACCACTTATTCTGGCTTTTGCAGGCGACAGATAGGTTCTTTCGGTATGTCTATATCAGCTGATTCTCGCGATCTATCTAAAGAAGCCGCGGTCTATCGCAAACCGGGGAAATCACGACGGTCGCATAAAAATAACACGTTTTGCAAGCAGTCATGTTTTCCGATAAAAATATCTTGCGTCAAATTACGCAAATCCCGCAAGATGTTTTCACGAGAGCTAACAGCGGAATACACTTGCGATTGAACAGATCATTTCGATTTGCTAACGTTTCGAACTATTTAGGTGTCGATACCGTGATAAAGATTCGCGCCCAAGAGTGCAAAATTGTCTTCCATGGATTTGTATTCATGTATATAGCAAAGAAGACTTTAGGTACGTAGCGTCTATTTGGATATGGGTTTACCAAATTCGGTCCAAACCCAAAACTGAATTGTTCTGCTCCTAGAAGTGCAGCTGAACCAATGTTTCAAACCGCATCAGATACATGGCAAGTGCGACTACGGTCGCAAGTCTTCATGAACGCTAACAGGAAGCCATCAACCGCCGCAGTCGTTAAATCGCACGCCCAGTATTTATAAATTCGATTCGTTTCGCTCCAGTCGCGTGCCTCACTTCGACAGTGCTGTTATCGTCATTCATGTGATCGTTCTCTACGATAAGCTTTTACAGAAAACATGATGTTGTATAGTTTCGATTGTGATGCTAAATTAATTGATGGACGCCGTATAATATGATGTTCTAATGTTGAATGTGTTTTGGTGATTGGAGTTTAGAATTGTTTTTGTTCTGATGATTTTTTGTTGTAAAACTTTGGCGGCGTTTTGACTGTACCGTTACGAGCTCGCGTGCTTTTGTGTCCGTTTGGATTCATACGAAATGGATTTATCCGACGAGTCTAATATAGAGAGTGTAGGTATTTTTTTATCTGTAGTATGACCATGTAACGAAAGCGCACTAATTTAGTTGTTAAAACATTGTGTTTGGATTACAGGAAGAATTTAACAAAAGCCATTCCTAGCAGTGACAGCCATACTTTAATCATAGTCGAATTGCTTAGCAACAGCCGCCTCATCATCCTCATCATCATCTGTACAATACTCTGCAATCTCATTACACTCTATTCTCCTTTATATCACAACCTCTTGCATATTTGTCCACAATAAAAATATTTGAAATACCTTGCAATTGTATGTATACTGTTAATCTTGTAAATTTGTCTGCGACTTAACGTTGGACTTCATTAGTGTATTAATATGAATATTTCTTTAAAGTATCGATTTATCGATGTGTATGTCAGTTTAGAGTTTTTAAATTTAATTTGTTTCACAGCCTCCGCCGATACCGGGCATGCGACCGCCCCTGGGCTCGCCCGGCGGCCCCGTACCGACCCCCAAATCCTCGATGGGCTTTGTGATGCCGATCTACACAATATGCATCATCGTCTTCTTCGTATATACGCTCAGCAAGGTAGGAGTCGTATCTTATTATTTACATAATTGTATACCATCGCTCAGGTTTATTTATCTTCACAGATTTGCAATCTGTATGCGATACGTGGATTGTGTCAGGGCTTCGAGAACTGCATTCCTTACGTTATATTGCACTTTAATATTGCTTACTGTTGTTTTGTTAAAAGCTATTACTTCATACTGTCACATATGCACATCACGTCATTATGCCCATTCAAGTTTGCTGTCATTTATTAGTGCTTTATTGTTCCCACTTTTAGATACTGTTCAAGCGCACGGCCGGCCCGTACGAGCCCGCCCCGCCCGACCCGCAGTTCCGGAGACGAGTGTTCAGAGATGACTCTAGAGTGTCGTCAGAAAAGCTAGGTGAGTTCCCATGGATGTCTAGAGTGTATTCAGTGTCAATATCGAGCGGCTTATAGCGCTTCTATCAAAGGAAACTTTCAATAATAGAAGAAAGACTAACTTATTATTTATCGTCACTTCTTCATTGGGAGAGTATTGCTGCTTAACAGCAGATAAATGTGCAGCAGTATGTCTGAGTAAACTAATTGCGGCTGCGGTACAACCAACTTTTAAAATTGTTGTCACTATATTTGATATAGTTTCACATGCACGTAAATGAAAACCTGAACACATTTATAATTTAATCGGTTTCGTTAAAAGATCTGATAACGTTGTAGATTTTAAATGTACAATTTTGAGGATGACAATAGGCTCTCAATGACTGTTAAATGGTGATAATGGGTATTTTAATGTAATTGTTAAAGAACTATTCCATCAAAAAGGTTCTTGTATAGTAAATATACAGGAGGATTAAACAGAAAAGTTTATTAATATTAACGATCTTATGCTCTTTCCGCATGCAGGCAAGAAAGAAACGGATACGAGTAAGTACATGTAGAAATAATAATTACACATTTGTTATGTACGTAGAAGGAAAACGAAAAAGCGTCACGATTTAATAATTGTTTGTGCTCATTATTACCCACGTTTTAATTACGACGAAACTAAGAGGGCGTAGTGAGATAAGAAATGTTGTTAGTGGCGAAATACCTACGTTAAATAATTAAAAAACTAATTCCACTGGTACATTTAATAAATGAAACAAAACACAAGCATCAGAATTACGGGATCACGTTCGGAACAACACGTGACAAATAACGTTTTTGTGTAATACACAGTACAATTAGTAATAATAGTAATAAAAAAAGAATAGATGAAAATGAATTAGATCTTTGGGTAAGAACAGCTGCCTCGCAGTAAAGTGTTTCCATAGTTTTAGGATATTAAATCTGTTGAGACATTTTAAGAAAAATAATTCGCTTTATTTTAAAGCGCAAACGTTGTAGTAGCTTCCCCTAGAGTGTAGTCGTTCTACGCTCGTATTAATAAGTTTTAGTTTAAACTTGACTTCAAAACAAATATAATTATTTTTAATCTGGACTCTAAACAATACGTTTACATTTGCTACCCGATATACTACGTCACTTTACCGTTCAAACGCTTTGGACAAATCATCACATGGACCTCTGCTATCATTAGACTTTAGGAAATTTTTGAAAGCTCGGTGAGTTTTTATCGTTATCAATGATGGACGTGCCCGGCTGTGAAACATTTTTGGGGTGTGGCCATGATGATGTGGGTGTTGTATAGGGGACGTGGAGTTAGCGGCGCTGCGAGCACGGCTCGAGGAAACCGAGCGCGCGATGCAAAGGATCGTCGGCCAGCTTGCGGCGCGGAACGTGGTACATACGCCGTTGGGCTGATCGTTTGAATTGTTTGGAAATATCCGACGAACTATCATAATCCACTTCAAAATGTCTTCTTTCTAAATTAGCAGTGTTTTTCTTTTGAAATTGAATGTTGATTTTCCTCCTTAAATGTTTATTTTCCATAGCTCTCCTTTTCCCGGCCTTTCAGTTAAAGTTACTTCAATGTGTACTCAATATTTTTTTAACTAAATAGATCTGATCTTATAATGTCTTCTCAATTCTACGAAAAAATTTTACCATATCGTATGAATTAATTTCCAAACGGTTTCGACGATATCATCTTTTTCTCTACGCTTATTACAAACAAATTGTTAGAAAAAAAGCGCAGTTTGTAATGTGCAACAAATTTTTCAAATCATGTCACTGGAATAGTATATTTGCGAGTAGAGAAAGAGATGCAGGTCAACGTTACATAGCAACTTCGTATTTAAATGCGTGTTAATTCTATAGAATGTATTAGGACATGGCTTACGGCATGGTGACGGTTGTGCCCTTTTAGTTCCAGAAGATTAAATGTATCTGCACGCGGCATCGAAACGAATGCTTTGGACTATTGTGGATTATTAGACTTAGAGTTGTTTTTATTTTTCTTGTGTTGCCTTGTCATTTGTACCTTTGACAGAGTGGGTTCGGACACCGATTAATTTGACTAACGTTTTGAAAAAAATAATTTGTAAAGGTTAATTAAAATATAGTCCAAAAAAAATTAAAAACTTAATTGCAACGCTTCCCTTCCAACAGAAAAATCCTGAAAAAATAACAATATTAGTAATTTACTTCCTTTTAAGACTTTAACACGATACATCGAGCAAAAACAAACTTACAAGAGATTGATTTCAATGATGAAATTATTACTGAATTGAGATCACTGACAGCCGTAGGAACTGTGAAAGCAAAAATTTAAATTACATGAATTCGTAGATGCAATTGTTGTCGCTGATAAAATGATCGAGAACTAATTTAAACAATCAAGATGTCAATTTAATAAATAAATTAGTATCGTCATATGAAGCAAAGTGATAAAGCATGTTGCTAATAAAATGTTTCGTACGAGCGCGATGCCGATGATGTAAATTATAATATGCGTTAACCAACAGAAAGTTGGGCGCGATCCAAGGGTGCAACGACGTCCGATGGGACTATTTCTGACGCGTCCTTCGAAAGTGTTTTGTTAGCGGTTTATTTTTAACAAGTCTCACTTTCGTTTCAGTTTTTATTGATAACTTAATCGTGATTGATAATAAGTCTCTTATAAGTAAACCTGAATAACCAAGAATATAATATAATTGTATATTGGAATCACAATCTAGTAGAATATTCAGAGTATGCAATTTTGAAAATCATAAATTCTTGCCTCAGAAATGAGTTATAATTTGCAAACGAGATGACGGAATTTCAGAGGTCATCAGTCTTGCTATATTCATTTTTGTAATACTTTTTCTTTACACATTAAACAACAACAACACTAATGAAGGTGAAGGAAATGTTGAAATTCTCCTAAACGTTGCGTTACGTGAATTTCTAACAGTTAATCCTGTGATTTACGCAATAGTTTTATGTGAATGTGAACACCTTGTTCGTGGTAGACCTAATCGAATGAATGAACCGAACCGTTCCAATTGTCTAATAGTAATATGGTGGAATTAATATTGAACTTATCGACGACAGTTGTCACGGCCATATCAGGCCTGGTAGCGGAGGTCCAACAACAGATGGAGGCGAGCTACGCACAGCAACGACAGGTCACTGCATGACACACGCCGACATTTTGAGTTTTCGTTTTCCTTTGTCCCCTCTATACAGTCTATTTAATCATTTGCTGCATTAAATACTGCTTTTGATACTATCTCATTTTGTTTTGCATTAATATTCGCTGTCACAAATGTTATTTTACCGTTCCCTTCCCTCGGTTTTCGATTTGTTTTAACTATTTGTTTTTTATTCACTTTGTAAAAAAGTTTATGTTTATGTACTCCTCTGCTTCTTCTTCCTCTGCTGAAGATATTTTAATATATATTTCAGTTACGATTTGTTATTTATCTAAAGAACGAGAAATAATATGTAGTTGAGCCTTTATTTAACTTTTTTCATTTACATTAAGCGATCTTGTCACTTATGCCCTTAGGCTAACAATGCCTGCGGTATCTTTAGCTAATCAATTTATCATTAAAAACATCACGTAAGCTCGTAAAATACGTAATTGAATGCCAAAACACGAGTTGAGCGTATTTGGCACGACTCAGTGATCTGAAATTAAACATAATGCACTATAACATCGTTGGCAGTTGGCACGTTAACTTTCTCTTATCCAACCCATTTACATTGCTTACATATAATTAGGAAAAGTTATTTATCTCTTTATGACTTTGTTAACTTTACTGTAAGATTAATAAAATCTTAAACATTCAATTCCCATGTTACCCTTGTGATTTTATTGTGTAACTTTTGTCGCAAAGAATGTAAGGTTCCACTGTTTGTTTATTTCCATGGTATCAAGTAAATAGCTATTAGATTTTTTTTACGTTATGTTGCTACCTAAGTTTCTCTTATTTTATCTATGCATTGATTTTTTCTTTATTTCACATCTTCTGCCGCCTTCGTCTGTCTGTTTGAACCAATCATAACCTTACTAATATTTAAAAAAAACATAATAAACATATAACTGAACTGATGTAACCTTCATAAAATTGTAACATTAATGACTGATATCTAAATTGGACGTTAGTACGAGTGAATTCGCTTTTTATTTGAGTTAGTTTAGCTCGTTTTTGTTTTAGCTTTAGACGTAAAAGCAGCTTTAGACATTCTATAGAAAGCTATAGGTGTTCGTAATAGTTGTATGATGAGATTAAATTTAATGTTGTAGCTTTTGTGCGTAGTATTCTAGTGTGTAGTTTTTATAAAGGTTTCTGTGTTGAAAAAGGTTCAATAGTAATAATATTTACTGCTAATCGTTTTGTAGATACATTAGAACTGTTTAGTATGGTGTTATAATTTTTGTTTTCTGCTTTGCATTTAAGGATGCTTTATTTTTGAAGCTGTCAAATAGTAATGATTTTTGACGTTACGTATACTGACGAAATATTTGTGGAATAATATCACGAAAGTAAAGTCGGATTGATCTCTAAAATCAGTCTTGTAAGTTTTTTTAATGTAGCATGATTGAAATTTCAGGACGTGCAGGACAATGCTCGCCCTTACACCAACGGTACAGTTATATCAAATACTGGTCCTGTTCAGATCGTCGCAAGCGAATACAAGGATCCTCCTAAAGAGAAGACGCCAGAGCCTATTAACGAAAAAGAACTGTTAGAACCTATGGAAGAAGAACTCACTAAGGTAGTTAAAAAACCAACTCCTGATCAAGATGTAGTGGACCCCAACCAAGAACCTGGTTTTGAATCACAACTGTCTTCACCAGAAGCTAATGAACCCATACCTGAATCTGTACTTACCCTAGAACAAAACGAAGCCTCATCAAAATCTGTATTAATTAAAGAAACCTCTCCTGAATCTGCATTCATTCAAAATGACAAAGAGTCTGCACTAGGACCAAAACCACCTCTGCCTGATCTTAAAACTGTTAAACAACTCTCTCCTGCACCCGTCTTAAATCAAGTTACCATGTCAGAAATTGATATTGATGAAGAATCTACACACCAGGTATTGGAATCCGATGTAGTGAATGAAACCACCTCTGAACCTACACATTCTTCACCAGAACTTGTCACGGTAGAGACCTCAATAACTAAGGAAATTTTATCACAATCTACAGAGTTTATCCCTGAATCTCAAGAACCTCTTTCTGAACTCCAAGAATTCATTCCTGAGTCCCAGGATGTTATAACAATATCCGACGAACCAGCCCCAGAAATTAGAGAATCTTCTCCTAAACTTAAAGAATCGATCCTTGATGTTAAAGAACCTATTTTCGCACCCACAGAACTCACTCCTGAACCTCCAAAGGCCGTCCCCGACTCCAAAGAACTTATTCCTGAACCCCAAGAACCTGTCCCTGACCTACCAGAAACCATTCCCGAGCCCCAAGAACTTACTTTTGATTCTAAAAAATCTACCCCCGTACTTGAAGAAGCTATTCTTAAACCCAAAAAATGTTTATCAGAATCTGAACATTCGTGCTCTGAACCTAAAGAGTCTTCGTTAGAACTGAAGGGATCTACCCCTGACATGCATAAAGCCCCACTAGAACTCAAAGAATTTACTCTTGAAAACAATATATCTATACCAAAATCAAAAGAATTGGATCTAGAATGCATACAAACTTTAGTAGACCAGAAAGAGTCCACGCTCGAATTTAAAGAATCTTCTCAAGAACTCAAAAAACCTATCCATCAATCGAATGAACCTTCTCCTGAACCCGACATTACTTCCTTGGAACCAATAGACAATTCGGCGTATGTTACAAAATCCACACCTGACTCTGAACTCGTGATCATAGAACACAAAACACTCACCACAGATATCAAAGAATCCATCCCAGATCATACAGCATCGTCATCAGAAATAGCAGTATCGTCACAAGAAGTAGTTGCACCAGTTGTAGAAACTAGTTCTGAATTCAATTCATCAGCATTAAAAGATTCCACTTCACAGTCTAAAGAGTCCACGCCGGAGCGCACAGTAGCTATACAAACCGATTGTGTCCAACTTGAAGAACAACAGTCGGTACCTGAGGGAGCTTTGCTCGATCTTAACGAGGACGTCGCAGAAATAGATGATTCCATTACTCCCGAACCGGAATTGGAGTCTGAGGAGGAAGAAGTGGAAGAAAGCTCCGACGAAGTAGAAATCGATGCAGACAATGAAGTAAATGCCGAACTGATGAAGGTCTTCGAAGACAATGATGCCATGAATAATGTAACAGATGAATCTCTACCGAAAGCAACAGATCAATTCTTGAGAAAGGAACGATTTACAGTAATCAGGCGTTCCACACCGGAGCATATAGCGGAAATGAAGTCGCTGCCCTATTATTACCGATGTACATTCCCCAAACCTGGCCAAGGGGACGAACACGGGGAACTAGCGAAGCCGGTGTTACAGGTAAGTTCGACATTGGACGATACCTTCTACGATTTCGATACCCCGAATGAACACTTTCACGTAAGTAGAAATGTAGTAAAACATAATGATACAAAACTAATTTCATGAAAACATTTTCGTTTAGATTACTTATCCATCACCCGCAGTTCAAAAATGTGACACATCGACTCTCACACCAATCACATCTCAATCAATCAACCGTCAAATCATTACACAGCGTTACGCTACTCTGTACGCATACAGCTATTCGGTAATTTAATGGCATAATTTTTTTATCGATTAAAATAAACTTGGCGCTTTGACGAGCAACATCGTCTGCGACCAAAATAGAATAATCGGTTTTTCTAATACTACCGTTTACAAAATGTGGATAATGATATTAGTTCAGTAAAGGTGCTAGCGCCGAGAATAGGGCAATTCTATATTCAGCATTGTATTGGTACAGGCTGATTATAATGTTTATGTGGGATTGGATATGGATCTAAAAAGAACAGGGAAAGCTATACCTAGCCCGCTCAGGCGATAGATCTAGCTTGTAGTCACATTTGCTGCTTTTAAGCAGGGGAGGTAATTCCATCAGGTGGTTGGTATGGAGATGACCGCTCACCCGGTGGACTGCGGCGAGTGGCCGCGTGACCAGTGGCTCTCCGCCTCCGCGCCCACCACCCCGCCGCCCCGCCCCACGGTAACAACACCGCGTCTCGCTGTTCTCATCGTGCACACTTTGTACCATTGATGGTAGTCGCCAGGTCCTCCCATGAGACAATTAGTTGACTAGATTATTTGGAACCATTTTTTTTCTGGTGGGCTCGTATCTCCACCACGATGCTCCAGTGCGTTTCGCCAGCTTATTTGTATCATGTTCATTGAGTGTGTGTGTTTTCTTTATAATCGATAAAAAATGTATTTGATTCGTTTCTTGGAACATGCCATTGTGGAGCCGGTGGAACACAGAGAAAGTTTATATTCCTTCAACACAGCGTTAATGCAAGTGTTCCAGCGAACTTTACTCAGTATTCGACTGACTCTCTGTCATATCTGTCTCGGCCGTGTGAATCTTATACAATTTGCGTGCAGCACGAGGCGGAGGAGGTGAAGTCGATTTTCCTGGAGACGGAGATCCCGCAGCAGTCGCGCGTGCTGGTGGCGGAGTTCGCCGAGGACCGCGAGGAGAGTCACGATAAGCCCCGCCCCGCCAAACACGCACCGGTAACCATGCCCTTATCATTACTACAATAACTGGCCTCGTACTTAAGTGGTTAGGAAACCTCACTGCAAAACCGGAGGTTGTGGATTCCAACCCAGGACAAACATTTGTGTGATGAGCAATAAGTATTATATTGTATGTATTTATGTAAGTTTATCAGATGTCCGGTGACAATAACACAGGCATAAATTTGCCTCATTTGGAATTAGGTAGTATGGAATTGTCCCCAGTTATTATTATTATTGTTATTTGAATCAGTTCCACACACAGCCATTAAAGTCCAAACCAACCAATTTAACTCCTTTGCTATGGTAACCGGACGTCTGGTAATCTAGCATATACATGTAGTGAATAGCTCGCCCAGAAAGAGGTAATATATAGCCCAAAACAATTATCTTAAAAAGTTTCCTTCTTTGTGAACCGGGTCCAGATAAGGACAACGTTGGTGTCATTAATTTAATTTGGGATTTCGTTGTGTAGCTGGTGGTGAGCGGCAAGATGACCCTGTCGCTGATACAGGAGGCGCCGCGCGACACGCCCGAGAGAGACCCCGGTACTGTGTTTGTCTTTAACGATAAACAAATGACACAACGAAAGCCTTCCATTCAAATTCAAACTCTTTATTTCTAGAACACAGCACATAATAGGTGTTACAATACTCTAAACCTCAATATGTTTCTTAATAGGCTTGCAGGATTTAAAACTGTATGAAAATTTATAATATAATAATATATCTGATGAAATTATATTAAATAAAAATATGTAATACAATGTTAATAAATTACCTCAAATGTACAAACATCTTTTTACAAATTTTTAAGTTGCAGATATGCCATTGAGCAATTGATGTCCGGGAAGACGGTGAGAATATGTAGAAGGTAGCAATGACAGAATACAAATATAATGTTGTACTGTTTTCAGAATCGACCATGGACGAGTTCACCACGGCCAGTGCGGTCACTCAGCCCGCGGTCGAGGTGAATAATAATAATAACTTAACTCCAACAGTCACCTACAAAATATTAGAACTGGGCTGCACTTGGCAAGAGCCTGTGTAATTTCAAAATACCTGGCTTGGCCGGATAAAAACATGTTAAAAAAATATTAATAATGTCATCTTGCAACACAACCTCCGGTCTAGACCCAAAGGCCGGTCAATAATATATGTAGCAAGTGTTAACCCAATTTCAGAAAGGCGAGACAGAATCTGATGAGGAGGTCGACGAGGAGATAGAAGTGGAGGAGATCGAGGAGGAGGTGACGGAGGAAGAGGAAGAGGAAGAAGAGGGGCAAGCGGCACCAGCTCCCGCGAAGGCAGCGGAGAAGAAGTGAGGTGTGGGCTCTACGTGGATGCAATGTTAGTGGCTCTTACAAATTGTTATCTACATAAATGTATTGCACTTGAATATTGTATTGTATTGTGTTTAAATTGATGACGAACTTTTTCCCGCGCTATTACACGCGTAAATTCCGATCCCGTGGGAATTTCGGGATAAAAAGTGGCCTATATGTTGCCCTATGACCTCCTCTGTAGAATCCGTTAAGCCGTTCCCGAGATTAGCCTGGACAAAAGTGAGGCAACAGACAAACATTTAAAAAAAGTTTATTGGTGTTATAATATCGCGTAAATAACTATAAGCATTTAAGCAAACACAGGTATTTCGAAATCATAGACAGACACTTCAATTTTATTTATTAAATATGTATAGATTTGTGATAGCCTGGACGGTGTGGTCTTTTGCTCGAGTGGTCTGCGGTTAAACCCTAGACTATATGCATAATATCACAAAGCTGTTATTTATAAATTAAAATATAGCTTAGACTCGTCCATAATTTTCTTTAAGGTGTGTAAAATCCTCCAATCTGCTTTTGACCCGACTGGCACATTAAGGTCTTAAATCTTCTAATTACGAGAGGAGACCCATGTCCAGACGCCTGAAGATTTTGGTAGAGTCAGTGGCCCATTGTTAGTACAAGAGCAATTTGTCAATTAATCCTATTTTATTCGTAAAACAATTACGGTTTTCTTTTTAAAATCGATTATAACATGATACAATTGATTATTTGCTAAATTTTAAAGTGAAATTTCATTAATATTTTGTGAGAGCCATTAACATATGAAATTTTATCAAAAATTTTCTCAGTGTTAGTTGTAATATTGATGTTATTTATTATAATATGCTATCAGTACATTTATTTCATGTCTATGATAAAAAATAATATTAATATTAAATATTTAGGGGTCAGTGCCAGAAGCGTGCTCGTCGCGACCCTGCCAGCCTAGTAGGCTGCTAATTCTGGACCGAGTGTGTACCGCAGTGCGGGCTAGGGCGTCCCCCCGAGGCGACGCGTACCGGCCCGTCCCCGTCGGTACGAAAAGTGGTCGGAGCGGCGATGGGGACCGCCACCCGTCACGCAGGACCCGATTCGGCGGATCGAGAAGTGGAGAGTGCCAAATAGGCACGTGGAATGTTAGAGGGGGAATTCGAGAGAAGATGAATGAAATGATTGATGTAATGAATGAGAGACGCCTGGATGCTTTGTGTGTAACAGAGACCAAGCGAAAGGGCAGTGATGCCGAAAATCTCTCCGGTGGCATGGTGGCCCTGTGGGCTGGTGTTCCGCAGAGTGATCGTGCCAGCGCTGGAGTTGGTGTTATACTGTCCTCTCGCTTGGCTGCTGGTATGAAAGATTATGGTTTGGTGAATTCCCGACTGATCTGGGTCCGAATAAAATTGGGCGTCACTAGAGTG
>DWEM01001419.1:0-14317 GCA_018245935.1 Agara belti belti | reverse complement strand
GGTGTGTAGCCGGTGTTAGGGATAAAATTAATACGTTTATTATCCTATCCGGGCAGCAGCTGGCGACGCCAAGGTCGCGAGCGCAGACTGTGCGGTGCCGGTTCGACAACTAGCCGCATCTATTGCGAGTCGCTCACCTCACTGTCCAATGGAAAAAAGCAACTGAATATACGAAACAACGAATCAATGATCCACGGAACGATAACGGACATTTGCGAGACGAATCGATCAATTCGCGAATACAATCGCAATATCGTGAATTCGAAATTCGAATTCTGTTGTCTAATAGTCACGAATTAAGAAACGATTATATGCAAATGTTACTTATAAATACTTGGGTATATAATTCGTGTTATCAATAAGTACTTTACAAGTATAATTGACTTCAAAATAACAGATCTAGTTTTGCGTAATTCGAATCAATACGACGTTATACCAATAGTCGCATTCAAATATCTCAGAATCAGAAAATCAACAAGCTATTAAACTTCTGATTCACGACAGTAATGTTCCGAGCTAGTTTCGAACACGTTTAAATACTTCAATGATAAAATGTGAAATTGAAACAATTTTATCTCGGTGTATACAAAAAGATAAAACTACGAACCGGCCCAATTAATTTTTAATGTTCCTAATGCAGTACACTCTCTGCAGCTAGCAGTTAATAGAATAATAGAAAGATACATTAAAGAATCATAAAGATACGATAAAGAAAGATAGAAAGATGCCTTGCTACCTCTAAAATGTAACTTTGAATGTATTATATCGTAACTTGTATGTGAAGAGCAACGTAAATACCGCTAGTTAATAAAGCAAAATCCAGGAGAGACGTTCTATCACCTTCATTATAATGTTAGTTCATGGAGCTATTACACAACAGAATTAATGCCGCGTAAATATAATCGAATGGTAATCCGAATGGGCGGTGTACGTTGCAAATTAAAATCAACCTGTATATGTAAAAGGACATGTGTCAGAATAACCTGTCCTACTTTTCCGTCTAGTTTCAACGAGCGTGTGAACGCTAAATGACCAGTACACAGTCGAGCCGCTCAGTCGCCGGGCGCCAGGGACTAATGCAAAACGCTCACTGAATGCGGCTTTTCCACTCATGTGGCACTCATCATTTCTATGCGCAGAATATTTTATACGTGCACGCTCATTTTGCATGAGTATAAATACTTGAAAACAGTCATGAGTCAGTTAGAAGAGGATTGCAATCGTTACTGTGTCGCTAATGTCACGAAAATTGAAAGGTATATTATGGTGATAATGAAATTATGATTCTCGATGGTTACATCCGACAGGATTGAGATGCAAAAATTAACTTGTTGTATTCCAATTCCAGCTGTATTCAAGTCTAGAGTGCAAAAGAATACCTACAATTGTTGTTCTATAAAATATTTTATACATTTCGCGTCATTATCATGGAATTGTGTTTGTATCAGCTGCAGTGTTAACGATTGATAATCACAAGGAATATTCTGGCACATTGCCGTGTAATGAGTACCAAAACCTGCCACTGTTCGGGTCGCGTTATTACCTATATTTCACGGGTTTATGCTCGCTGGGAATGTTACAAAAATAAAAATAATCTATTTATTCATTTATCATTTATTGTTCCTTTCACAATGGACGAACATAATGTTGCAATGACTTGAACATTGTTTGTGACAAACAAACAAACGCTAGGCAATAACTGCTTTGCGTGTGTTATAAAAACTATTACCCTAAAATATTTACATAAATATTTCTCTCTGATCATAGACAGCTTTTTGTTGTGTTTTAGCGAGAGGCATCTCAGGAGAGCGAGAAGCATACATTACAGTCACAAAAGGACATCTAAATACCTAGAGTACACATGTCTGTGAGAAAATAGATGTTTGTTTTAGCTAAATGTTGTCGTCAAGTTCATTTACATTTCGTTAAAAAAATGCGCAGTTACTTAGTTCTACAAAAAACAAAACCATGTATAAGCCTTACTTAAAATATCTGTTATCATCGCGCTCATTAAGTACGTAAATAAATTCAAGCCTCGAATGCCCGAATCTACTCGTATATTTATCAGTGTGCGCGCAAAGACAACACAAATACACAACACACCCGGACCTGAACAAATATTTGTCTTAAGCGAACCAAACTCCAAGTATATGTTTATTTACACACGGAAAATGTAATATACGCCTAGATAGAAACGTACAGGACCCTTAACAACTCACTACTACATAGACAATAGGAATCAGATTTGCGTATAGGAGGCTGTATATATTTCTATAGCACACATTGAAAGCATTAAATTGCGGATCAATCGAACCGCTCGTAATTCCCGGCAGATATTTCAACAAATTGTACGTCCGCTTCCAAATCATTTACGAAATCTATTATCGCTTCAGGAGTTAATAATAATAATAATAATTGGAATAATTCCACACACGGCTATCCGATATCAAATCGGGAGAACATATACTTGTGTTATGATAACTGGACAGTTGATAGACAAATATGTTTTTAAATAGATATTTTTATTACACCCGGACAGAACAAACAAATGTGATTGTCAAAAACGTTTCTTAATACTAGACCAAAGTTCGTCATTTCTACAAATGTATACAATTATAATTGTATTATATTATCACGAAAATGTGTAGAATTTGGAAAGTACAGCTGTAGATAAACTTGGGAACGTAGCGGCTCGGACGTGGGCAGTGGTTGCTATTTCGACCTCATGAATATTCTAGCGATGGTCTCCAAATTGCAATAAAATCGAAATAGAACAGTCACTATATCCGCCAATTATTATTTTACGATTGCATTAAATGATTCCGTTCTATATCTATATCTATGTATGTATCTTTGCGAACGTACTCATAAATAAAGATCGACTGCACATTTTATTACCTGTCGCGGTGTATGTATTTTAGATCGAAGCGGCTGCTGAAAGACGCAAAAGGTACAATTGCGCTTCTATATAACATGTCTATGTTTACGTATTTAAAGTTTTAAGAAATATCAGACGATTTTTGAATTTTTTTTTTTAAATCGCCTACGTAACGTCCCACAGGCAAAGGCCTCTGTTGCGCCAGGTGTTGCGAGTTTTTGAACTATTAGCGAAAATTGCAACTGCTTTCAGAACAGACATAGAATAGTAATAGTAATACATATTGGTGTTCGATTTTATCTGTGCCCACTGCTTTACGGGGATTTGCGGGAGATGAGGAAAATCGGGAAATAAATAATGTGCACGCTCGCTTCCTATTACGGTGGATCACGGCTCGGAGCGCTGCGAGAAATAAGCTGTCGTGAACCTGGATTACCTCGGCGTGTAGGGAACGGGACAGTCACGTCATCTAATTCTTCCCGTTTTTTGTTGCCGTGCCTTCATTTCTGAAGGCAATGCTTCGCGCGGTCGACGCTTAGTCGCCTCCACGTGCATCTAAATATTACTCTTGTACATACGAAGGAGCTTGTTAGACACCTAAATGTGTATCAGGCGCAATTAGCTGTCAGACATGGGGATATTTAAATACAGGTATACAAAATTATAAACTTTTCCTGATATAACAGTAAACCGGTTAACGTAATATTTTTTTTTTGTTTCGACCCTTTTGTTGGTCCACTGCTGGACCGGGTCTCCTCTCCTATCATAGTGAAAGAGATTTAGGCCGTAGTCTTCACGTTTGCCAACTGCGGATCGGTAGACTTTAAAAATAATTAATAGTATCATATTACAATGATATTGACACTATTTCTACACTCGGGTAAAACAAAAATCTTACAGTATTTTTTTTATTTATTTCATTATATACGCTTGTATCAGTAGAATATCGAGCATCCTTACGATTAGAAGAGCATTGTATAAAAATATTGTATGTCCGCGCTTGCGCCATTAATTAATAAGGGTACTGGTTCATCGGAAGCTATTCGTAATTGGATGAATCAATTTAAGCCATCGCTAATTACATTCTTAGAACTACGCTAAGATGTAATCATTACGACCTATGACTACGTATATTAATTAAATTGAAAGAACCAAGATGCTAATCGTGATGGTACTCTGCTCTTGTCATCAATTACCTTACATTTAATTCTAGATAATCAAATTAAAAGTAACATTTTGAACAAAGAGGTCACTTTTTTCGTGTAATAAAAGGATTCCCAACATTATAATCCGCTTTATTCATAGTGAAAGTGTAATAAACAACTTCAATAAATTTACGTCACTTTGTAAATACGCTGACTTTTTGGGATTTTTAAATTTAGAAAATTGTTCCAAAAGCAAAATATGTTCCGTTCAAAACAAATAAAAGCTAAGCTCCAAACACAAATAGGTATAAGAATGATGTATATTTAAAAAAACCTAACCTCCGTAAATATGACACGCTTTCAAATGCCTTTTGCATATCTTAGTCGATATGCACTCAGCGTTAACCGCGAGGTAGGGACGCTGCAGTGCGCTGTATTTGGATATCGTACGAACTTGCAATATGAAAAAAAAAAAAAACCTAACATCACGCCTGTATTCCCCGAAGGGGTAACTTGCAATATACAGAAAGCTAAATGCATATTTCAATGATTTTTTTCAAACATTTCAGCTTTATTCGAACGTTATTTATATTTACACTCTTTTACATGGCATGGAATATATGTGACGTGCATAAATATGTACATGTGGCTGGCAGAGTATTCGTATATGATCTGTGGTATTAATATGCATTTACAATCTGTGGTATTAATATGTATTTACAATCTGTGGTATTAATATGTATTGACAATATGTGGTATTAATATGTATTTACCTATGTCTACAGATATGTCATATTGTCTTATTAAATATATGGCAAATGGAATATTGGAAGGACGCCAATGGAAAATGGTTTTTATATTTTCTCTAAACAATGTTGACATCTACTATAAACGGTACTTCGCGGTTACGTAACACATTCTGGAGCGTTTTCATAGCATTATTTGCCTTGTTGATGCCCTCATTGCCCCGACATTGTGACATTATGTACAATCTGTTACATTCTAATTATAGTTATTATTATTATCTTTATTATTAATATTCATACAACCGAATCGAAATTCTGACGCCTAGACTATCAAAGTCCGTATTATAAGGGCCACTGCCTTTTGATTAAGTGTACAAATTTGTGTACTTAACTTTTAGTTTAAGTTTAACAAAATAAGAAAGATGTTAAGATATGCAGTGGGGTTTCAGTAGCAACTATATGTGTGTTTGTGCTAAAGGCGTATCGTAGATAGATCTTGCTAGTGATGACTATACATCAATTTGTTATTTATTTTGGTGTTATAGAGGACACTTTTGTAGGGCAGTTTTAAGTTAATCAAGAGTCGTTAAACTTCGTCGAGACTGCTACACGGTTGTACACAATAACCCGATGTTGCATACTTCAATCCCCGCAGTTAATGCGAGAAGTTGAATGATAAGCATTTACTCGTAATTGAAGGTGCTGGATGAGCACGTGAAAAATAAATTTACTCGACGTTCGTTACCGAGAGCTCGTTTTTCTTTATCTTAATAGCTCCGCGTTGGGAGTAAATATTTATTACACGGCAACTGCAGCAAAGCGCAGCGGTGCATTTAGGGTGCATTCACACGTATTCACCATTTTTTTCCGACATTGAAATAGCGCACGTATAAAAAATTTTTGCAATTTACATTAAACGCAGTATAATAATTTTAAATGTTACGTTTAATTTGCTAGTAAATTATGTGTTTTGATTTTTATTTTTTTTACTTTCCAATAGATAGGTACTTACTCTTATTGAGTTTGATGCTGCAAATTATTCAATACAGTTACAGAAATTTAATGACTACATTTAAAATATGTATATATACTCGAAGATTTTCGCGTATAAATTTTGTAGGTATTTAAATCAAACAGAGTTAAAAATATGAATCCACCTTTACACTGGCGGAAAAGCCGATGTTAATTTATTTATTGTTTGTTGGTGCGGCACACAAATTGCGTGTTGCTATTTATTTATGTTGAGTACTTGTTTTGGATGTTTAACACTGAATTAGACAACGTTTCTACAGAACCAACACAACATCGGCAGTCTGTCTGTTGCGCGCAAATATTTTAATACTGATAATATTATACAGATGATTTTAGATTGATTGAAATTTCGAATTACAGTCAATACAAATATATATATTATTATTATTATTATTGTGCTATCACGCCCCATCCCTAACGGTGTAGACAGAGAACGCCGAATGCCAAATAAATTCTTAAATCTATATAAAGTCCAATGCATTTTTAAAGGTATCAGAAATATTTGTTTGTCATATGTTAATAATAAAATATTATGCAATTCTATAACGTTATTTAATGTCTCCTAAGTACAGGTAAAAGAGTGCCTAGACATCCCTTCAACAAGCCGTGGTATGACAGCCACCCTTCCTGTTTCTGAAACCCTATGTTTTATAAACCCTCAATTCATATCTAGCACTCTTTCCACCCTACACTCGGTTGACGTGTAGGGTTGCCAGCTAAAATACTTAAAAACAGAATTGACAAGAAAAGAGAACAAAAAAGCAGTTTTTAATTTTAAGTTAAATTTAATAAGAAAGAGTCGATTGTCAGCACATTTACAATAACAGTACTTAAAACATCTTTATAAAATTGAAATTAGTTTGAAATTTCTGTATGCCAAAGCGTAATAACCAACTTAAAGGATTAACTAACTAAACTATAATTTAAAAAACTCGCAACAAATTTATTTGCTGGTTCTAAAGTTTCGGGTCTTTCCTCTCAATCTGATAAAAATTATGCAACGCTTGCATAACGCTATTTTTTTTTAAATAGTTTAAACAGATATTTAAGGAATATTTAGAACGTTCAACTTTAACAAAGACCTGGCAACATTACTGACAGAATCGATTTTAAGTGCATTGAGCCAACCCCAACCGAGCTGTACCTTTGACTTGTCAGCCTAAAGGGACTGTTCTTTCATTTTAACGAGTGCCACTTACCCTTTAGTTTTCAAACAGGGGTTTGTGAATATGGCGAAAAAATTCAAATAAGTGTCAATTTCCTCCGAGATAGCATCCAATTAAAAGATTCCTACATACAATAAAGTTTAAATTCCTCAAAGCATTGTCGGAACTTGTTAGAAGATATAATTATTACTAATCAAGCAGTTATTGCAAAAAATACCAATCGATAAATCGTCCTTAACTTCCATATACATACAATCAACCTTTACCACGGTAAGATAGGCAATAACATGCCATTAGAAGTTCCAAAGTATAACCATTTGTTACTAAAAGTTCATCACGAAACGCAAATGCCTGTTAGGAAATAGTCAATTGAATATAAACTTAACTTTGCGTTATAGGTCAAGATAAATCCGGCTCATTAATTTAAGCAAATGCAATTCTGTACGTGTAGCCTGATTGATTCTGTAAGTGCAACAATTCGTCACAGTGGCCAATAACCTTGGGTTCACGCGTGACCAGCACTAAGGTCATTTACATTAAAAGCTCGCTTTTTCAATTGCGTATTCACTTATTGATAACAATTCATCCCAATTCGTTCCATCGATCTATCGGAATTTACAACTGGACATTCACTGCTGGAAATTGACTTCCAGGGTCCTAAGCGTTCTGAGGCCAGCTACTTCCCACTGTCTGCTAGATGGCATGAGTTTACTCGTTAACGTGAAAAGCAAATTCATTCAATTATACATATTTATTTATTTTTCTTTTTAATGCAACGTGATTAATAATAATAACTAGGTAATATTATTCTGTATAAACTTCGTGAGCGCGCCCCACGATTTTTTTCATTTATTAGATACCAACAGTTTAAGAATATCGTGAAGAAGCAAAGGTTAAGAATTGCACGTGTTTTATCGACCTTGAACAGTGATACTGCATGTCGACACACCAACTTACTTTTATATCGCACATCTTAAATGTCGAGATTCTATTCGAAATAAGGCACACTTTTCAAATTTCGTATTATTTCCGATTGCAATGGAAAAGGCTAGAAGTGATATTTCAAACTTTTACAGTACTTTTATATAGCATATATTACAGTAGTAAAACTTTATACAGTGAATGAATTTTTGTGTGAAGAGAGTAGCAAATTAGTAGGCAACGTTCACAAGTGGCTTACATCACGTAATACAAACTGATAACAGGGTTGCAAAAATATCCCCCGTTTTAAGCATTTTCAAAAGATTTTTTTTCCTACGAAATTAATTCTAACTGAAATTCACATATTTCTCGATCTTTCCTGAACTGTTATGAACGAATTTGAAAATAGAATTTCATAATAATGAAAATACTTAGTCCACTATTGCACTAACGGTACATTATATGTGTGTACGTAACATAACTTATAAGAATTTGTTGTATGATTCTTAATTGATTTTGTTATGAACAGAGAGTTCCACGCAACTGTATCATTAAGTATTTCTCATTGTTTCGCTAATCGCTTCCCGACGAAGGTGGAGTTGATTGAATGTTATTGAAGAGAAGATACAGATGTTTCATTTGTCACGTAACAATTTCTCACTTTGAACCAGGGCTCAACCATCAGCTTCAAATATTCAATATTCTACGCTATGTATGAGTTTCGTTCTTTCAAAGAAGCAAGTTATTTCATTAGGCATCAAGAGTAGCGCCTCTTAAGATGTACGCATAATACTGCAAGACAAGTCCATCGACATAATTGTATTAAGGATAAAAATTGAGATTAACTGATATAATTATTAATTATATTTGCTACACGTATTTCTACTTAGCATCAGCACTCGCTTTAACAAAAACAGGGCTGCCAGATCCTGAAATTAAAAAGTTACCTCAAATTCAGACAAACTTATAATTAACAATTTATTTAGTTTGTTCTTCGAAAACTTCTGTCTATTTAAACACATACTAAGCTTTTAACTCCTGCCGGCAAGAATTTACCCGTTTTGCTTAGAATTGCTTGCCACTCGTGTCAATGACATTTTTCTTTTCATTTAATAAAAAGGACACACAGGTCCCAATTGTTTAAACTTGTAAATATTGGTTGAATAATAAAGTAAAAATACTGATCTAGCAAAAACCTCGACAACCCTATTTGTCATTCAATTTACTTTCAAGGCAGAAAATTTTGTAGCGCTGAGAGCCAGCGGAATAGGCGAGGTGATTTCAATTTAGTTTCTTGTATAAAATACTTTTAAAATCGCTAAATATAGCCTCTTACGTTTTAAGTAGTACTGTTTTATAACATTTATTTCATATAAAAACGTGGACTATAGCCCATAATAGTATATTTGAGAGCCATATTTTTCTAAAGTAAGTTTTCCTATAGTGAAGGTTCCTTTATATCAATTTCGTACTGATGTTATAAATTTTCCTTATACTACCTCACGTCGTAATCCGAGCTACTAACCCAAAAATCGCACATGATTTATTGTTGTAATATTGTAATTTATTGTTAACGTAAGATTCTTTTTTTGGATACTCACTGCATTCTGTATTTCTTTATAAAACGGAGAAATGTGTGACCATTTTTGGAAATTGATATAAAAAAAAGGATTAACCTAATGTAATCTATATCACACTGCATATAAGCAATAAAATACAGTAACAATCACTACATAGTATAAAACAAAGTCGCTTTCTCTGTCCCTGTGTCCCTATGTATGGTTAAATCTTTAAAACTACGCAATGGATTTTGATGCGGTTTTTTTTAATAGATAGAGTGATTGAAGAGAAAGGTTTATATGTATAATAACATTTGTGTAATAATATATGCGCGGGACGAAGTCGCGGGCAAAAGCTAGTATGATATACAATACTAGATAGATAAATACCTATTTAACAATCTCAACAACCTTAATATTATGTTATGGATATTAAGATTGCACGAGTATTGAATTTTAAACTTTTTAATAACACTTCAGGCATGTATAACCTTGACACCGCCTTATACACAAAACGACTCAGCGAGCAGACCTAGGTACGATCGGCCCCTAGATTAGGCACTGCCAGTAGTTGTGGCAATTTCATGAGCGTTTCCGTGCCTTAGCACGTTGAACGTTGGCCCCGGTGCTGATTAGATAACAGCCGTACAACCTTGACGGATATGAGTAATGGTATAAAAGCTTCACACGTACTGTTTGTTAACTCCTGCGAGCTAAAAGAAAGATTCGTTTTCTATTTAACAGAAACCTTTAATAAAAGTAAGAGAAAATAACCTAAAAAGGACACGCACAACAAGTCCGAGGTCCGAGGTATGCATTTACTAAAAAATACAGACCTTAAGTGTACCGTGATACAAAAAATCAGGCGAGAATTAGAAGTAGCAAGGAACGTAATATTAATTTTATTTCGAATTTAATACAATTTCCAATGGATTTAAGTTTATATTAAATATACCTATTAAAAAGAATTGGCCGTTATACTGTCCAGATCTCGTATGAAAATTCTAACAATTATATGTAGCTACGACTATCGACGAGCGGATAATACAAGTTTGATAATATCGTACTGGTTGTGTTAATACAGCGAAACATGGCCGGGTCAGATGGCTATCGTATCCAGGAAAATCACGTTCTCATACATTTCTCCGGCTCGAATGGGATCACAATAAATTGGCAGCAAACACTTATCGGGTGAATTTTTCATGATTATTTGTTTATCGTGAGTGTGTTACATGAATATCGCGTTTTAGGTCGATCGGAAAATCAATGGCTGTTACACGCTACGGTAAATGACGTTGCTCGCGGCCCTTTTCGTTTTTGAAAATTGATCGTAAGAGTTGTGAAATAAGATTGTTTTGAAAAGTTTTTTTTTATTTATATTTATATTTATTTATAATCATACAATTATTTTAAGCAGTTTACATACCATACACATACACATACATACATATGAAGTACAGTGTACATTGAAGGTTTATTTTATTTTGTCTGTATTTATGAAAGATAACCAACAAGACATACATTTCATAGCGAATATTACACACATACAAATAAATCAAAATGTTGCGTTAATTACAGATTACCCCGTCATACATTGCTCCGTTAAACATTAAATTGAGAAAGTGAGATAGACGCTAAACAGGAAGCGTGTAGTTATCGAGAAGGAAGTATCGTTTGAGATTTTCAATCTTGTCTGTCTAGCGATGGATCTTGCACTAACACAATAGACACTTGACTTACTTCGCTAGGAAACGAGGAGGCGGCTCGCTTGTATCACTCTACGGGCCTTTATTAGAAAATTGCCTTGCATCAACACTCTTATGATTGTGGGATGATAAAGCGGGAGATGGTTCATACATACCATCTGTTGGATTGTGTTCGAGATGAATGTTGATTTCATCGGAAATTGGGAACATAATTGAGCCTTAAATGACAGTTTATATGTAGATGATAAAAAGTTAACATTCAACAAGCTATTTACGTAAATTTATATATTATATATAACTCTGCACTTTCGTTTTGCACAATATTCTGTATGGACAAATGTGTTAATATAAATGTTTTTAATCCCATATTATATAAATGGACGTTTTTGTGATAATTACCTGATTTCATTCTCGAAACGTTACTCACATTAATGTACGTACTAAATCAGTTCACTATATAATATTTTAGCACACAAATAGTCCAGTACAATGGAACGATATCTAAAAGACTAATCTAAAAGACTAAGATGTTATTTGTCAACAACATACAACGTGAAGTGTCTATAAATCAGACGGTCGTTATCCGCCAGGTGATTTTCAAAATAAAGGTTCAACTAATCCTTAATATCTATGAATGGAAAATGTCCAAGAAATCACGGCTTAGCTTAACTTATTAATAATAATTATTATTATTGTATTCTTTATCGCACAATACAATACAATAGGTAACACAAAACACAGCAACAAAATTGTAATTATTTATTAATAAACAATCCTGTGAGACGATTTTCAGTACTGTACCGAACGGAAATCCTTAATCTCTGCCTAGCATTGAGTGAAATAGGTGCGATATGTATATAGTGAATGCGGCATTACGTCTAAATAGCCGTCGTTGAAACATTTTAGAAATTAACTGGTATCTCAAAAGGGGATCCATATAATCTCTACCGAGAAGTCGCTAGTGAGTCGTAATAAACATTGCAAATTAATCGGGCTTAAGTGTTCATATTACTAAACAACCCCCCGGGACGCTTGAATAGACAAGGTTGAATGATCTCCAAAAAGAAACGTGACAAAGGGTAGACAGACTTCATTCATATACTAACTTAAGCTTAATATTAGTCTCTCATAGAACGAACTTAATTTGCAAGCGCAAAATACTTACACTGCAGACGATTATATCTTTATGACTGCGACAATAACAATACGAAATGTATGACTTAGTATAGAACACAAGTTCAAGTAGTTTTGTAAACGAATGTATGAACTCTGCCAGCCCGCGATATGGTTATGATAATATTTCATGCTCACGTCCTATTTGGATGCTAATGCTGCATTACCTGGCATCGCAGCGAGCCCCGCCCACATATACAAATAGTTGCAACATTATGTATGAAACGAACAGCTGACCGAGTTAAAGTTCACAGACACAACTTTAAACGGTTGTTTAATACAAATGTCACTATTTCAAATTTAAATAGCGCAGAAAAAGGCAATTTTAAAACAATATTTGTAACAGGAATTCAGTTAAAATAAAGCAATGGCACGTAGTTTGATTACATTTTTGTGTCCTGATTTAAGAGTAATTGGTAGACTATGACATGTTGCTCTCTGTAGTCATCCAAAATCCATCCGCGCGGAACTCGAATAAATCTAATTCTATTTGAGATTACCTCCACATTTCACACAGCCCCCGGGCGCTTAAGCGGCCCATTTGCTACTTTTAATTACGAGAATATTATACATCGAATACAAGGTTATAAACAATAAATATTTCATTATTAAATATCGTAATACTATTTCACATAACGTAAGTGTTTCGCGAAATAAAATACCGAGTCGAAAATGATGCGGGTCGCATCGCCCGTTAATAATGCACAAAGCGATATTTCTATCCAACAGCATAATGAAGCCCTCGACGGCAACCGATTCATAAAGTGTTACGACAGTTTAATATCATATAACCCTTTGACGTATTGTGCCGGGACAAGCAGTCGCCCGTGCGTCGTCCCGACATCGTCGTGTCAATGCACGCGAACACAATGCGGGCGAATGCTGTTTTTTCGTAAACGCCAACCAGTTTACACGCACACAGACGTACATATAACCATAATACACGCACAAAGTCCAATTCGGACGAGTTACTCGACACCGAGGGTTGCAAAATTTACAGAGAGAGCCAATATCGTTACGATAATATTTGTTAACTAACGCTAAATTCCGTGAACGTCACGCGTGGTGAACAACGATTTGTGTCTTACGAGAAACAAAATAGCTAAATCAGCGTTCAATCGGTCATTGATCTATACGTATAATTCACAATATGATGCACATTTGCACCCGTATTCGATATTAATAACGTAATGAATTGCAATGACTTGGTAAATATGAATATATTGAATACAGCCAATAAACCAAACGCGTATTTATTTACGGGACAGCGGGTATAAATTATTGGTAATATCGATTGAAACTGTGGTATTTATTCATTCTTAATGCATCCGATGTTGCAGTTAATCGTGGTATTTATTCACGACTTCTGAGCCTCGCAATAATTCTCGTAACCCTAGACTTGAGTTCAGCCTGCCATCGATTCTGGATGGGCCGATATAAGTAACTGTCAATCGTAAGATCTCCGGTTTGCTGCACACGCCACGCCATCAGTATCTGCTACCTTCGTAGGTTACGATCATTAATACAGTCATAAGCTCAGCCTGTTCGAAGGTAAAGAATGGCCGGCCCGGGAGTCGCGATCACAATCGCCTCACGGATATCCAGATGCCTGTCGTACTGGAGCCGATAACAAACCTACAAATCGATACGGAGATGCTAATCTACAAATAATGGCGCACTAGACAATCAATGTCTGAATGCCACCAGAGGAACGTGACCATAAATAAGCTGTCTAAGCTAAGCGTATCATTTGTGATGTATCGGATACAGCCTAGTGGTTTGAAACTCGGTCTCCCAATCCTGAGGATCGGGTATAAAACTGGCACTCACCGCTATCTTAACAAATTTATTCACGTTTTAAACGTAACATCACGCCTATATTCCCGAAGGGGTAGGCAGAGGAGTGTAGTACAACCCCAAATTTCACCAGTTACGTTTAAGTCCCACAATGGAATAGGTGGTGAGCCTATTGCCATACACCGGGCACACAT
>DWEM01001418.1:0-14322 GCA_018245935.1 Agara belti belti | reverse complement strand
AAAATAAAAACAAATAAAAAATTAAATTAAATTATAATTTTTTAACCACCAAGTTTAATTTAATTTGGCATAATTTTAATTTTTTAACTTGTGTACATATGTAGTTTTTATGCATAACGTGGTTGCCAATAACTGTAAGAGCAGTTAAATCGCAGCAAGTATCTAAGCTTAATTAAATTATTGTTTGTAAAGACTGCTACTTATATTGATGATCCAATAAATAAATAAATAATTTTGTCTATGGAAAATCAAAGTAAAGACTGAAGGTAAACTAATTGAAGCAGATTAGTATCGATCGTATCGACTCTCTTAAAGATGCTCGCTATTACATGAAACGGAATAACATTTCAGAGCATAAAAAGAAATTGACTTGCTACCAGAAAGAAAATTACATCATTCTTTAAAACATAAATAAAACCCCAACGGAGTAAAATCGCCGCTTTTTTACATAATAATGGCAATTACATATGCTTTTATATAGAAATATATGGAAATGGTATAGTGTAGTTGATTAGATTATTGCGAAGTAATGGAGTCAAAAAGCAATATAAAATGTTACAATGAAATATGTAATTTCTTTGCAATTGTAATTTTAAAAAATAAATAAAATCACTATTGTTCTCGGCATATAATTTCATAAGTCCGCGATAATCGATGTATACAACGATAGACAACAATCGATAAGTTATCGATATGCAAGTGAATCGATTTTATAAACTCCATAAACAATAAAGTTTCAGCAAGACGTTTATATGGTACCAGCACTTGTATTGTTGAAACTATGAACTGACCGATGTTCGTATATCTTTTTGCATCAATTCAATCATCATTAAACCAACCAATCCCCCCTTTCCACCCCCTTATTCTACAATGTGTTTAACACATTCGATAAAACCTAGAATCAATGCCTCACAGACACTCAAACTGGGTTCGATATTACAGAACTTAAATATATACAAAATAATCACATTTTTATACAATAAAATTAGAAAAAACAAAACCATCTTTGGACAAACACTACATCGATTTTGATTCAGCGATTTCGATCTAAACGAATGACAGTGTCGCAGGTTGAAAATTTCAATTGGTACCACGGAATGCTGATCTCTAGTGTGTAAGAAATAAAATTTAAAATTCATTAACAAGTGTGACCGTGCACAGACACTACGATCAATATATTAATTTACATTTTTAATTTAATTGATATATGAAACTGTGGACTCCCCGTAATTAACTGATCTATACCATCATAATATTTATATTAATCTCTATAATGATATTTGCTAAATTTGTATCATTATCATCATTAATAGTTGATATCACGTGACACCACACGAGACGATATTCTAAGTTACATCATCATTACATCAATACTTAGTCACACTTGTATATTAATTAATGGACAAAATATTCCTCATGCATTCCGTTTTAAATTATCAGTGACATTTTCAAAGAAAACCATTTAAAACCTAACATAACATTGCAACAATTGATACTGTTATGAATTATCACGATTTAAACGCAAAAGAAACGCACGAGCTATCGATACTTGCAAACAGCGCCCTCGTGACGTCAACTTCGCTGCGCCGCGCTTCGCTTCGCTTTGCTCCAAATGCTTCGCTTCGCTTCGCTCAATTAGCTTCATTTCGCTTCTTTCCGCGTCCAGTAGTGCACTGCAACGCTAACTGAACGCGGTCTCGTTGGGTACGTCGTTCATGTTCCCGCCTTGAGCCATGTCTGTGAGGATCACATCGGATAACGCCTCTAGAGATTGCTTCACCTGTAAGAATTAATATTTCAAATGTCTTTTCTCTTAGTAAAATTAGTGCCGCCATCTTGGCAAAATATAGCCTCAAAAGTTACTCTGCAATGTGTGGTGATAGTTTCAACTTTATCATTGATAGTCAATTAGCATAATTTACAAAACAATTTTAACATTACTACGGAACCACGACGTGTCTCTCATGGTGTAGACAGAGAGAATCGGATGTCAAATATCCTTACAGACCTGATGTATTTTAAACAATTAACTCGGAACCAACAAACATACACACTTTTGTATTTATAGTATGAGTGGGATGCATAAGATAGGGGCCAGCGGACCTTATTGAGCAGCAGAAGGTTGGTCGTGAGGAAGGCGTGCAGCTCGCTGGCGGCGCGCCCGTGCAGCCGCGCGCGCCAGCGGACCAGCTCCGTGTACAGCTCCTCGCCAGACAACTTCACGAATTCATCCTGTTCACACAATTACACGATTATTATTATGCTCCTATATGTAGCTATTTTGAAGTTTCAGAAACAGTAAATTTTAGGAAATACCGAAATAAAATCTCCGAATACCAAATTGAGATTCACCGAAGGTAGGGTGGATTTTAAAATGGATATTTTGCTTAAAGAAATACGATATAAAACAGTGAATATAGCATGTGACTTTCCGGATTAATAAAGGCTGTAGATGCATTGTATGATATAGATATACATGCAGGATATCTATAGGTGTATAGTATGTAGCAGTATAACCTGTGGTTGCGAAACGACAAAGAATAGTCTGTAAGCGAGGAAGGCGGCGGAGCAGGTGAGCAGCGCCAGCAGCGCCAGCGCGGCCGCGCGCGCCCAGCGCCGCGAGCCCCCCGCGCGCCCCGCGCCCGCCGCCACGCCCACCGCCGCGCCCGTCAGCAGCGCCGGCTGGATCACCGCCGCGCCGCCGCCTGCAACACACACACACACACACACACACACGCGTTGACGTAAACGTACGTACATAGACGCCGCAGGCACGATCCGCTCGCGGTGTGAGCGTGCGACAGAGACGGCGAGAGACCGCTGTCCGTGTCTCTACCGTACACTGGCGCTTGCCGTTTTGTATGCAACAGGTTGACGACTGGGACTTGAACTAGGGTTCATCCGGGATGAGGAATATCTATATACTACCAGCTGACTCGCCGAACTTCGTACGGCCTCACAATAGATTATGTATCTATCTATCTATCTATCTATCTATCTATGTATGTATCTATCTAGTTACACCGATACCTGTACCGATTTTAATCATATTTGACGGGAAGTACATCACACGTTTGACAGGCAAGCAGTTTATATAGAAATATTAAATTGCTGTTATTACTATTTTCCTCCGAAGTTTTCCTTATTTTCTCACCTTTTAAAACCTTCCATGGATTTCCGCGATTATTTTAAAACCTAAAAATTTGCCCAATCGCTCGAGCCGTTCTCGAGTTTTAGCGAGACTAACGAACAGCGATTGATTTATATATATAGATATATAAGATAATTGACTGGTTACAAGATATACGTATGTTGTAATGATCGTTTCATTTACATACTGCGAAATTGTTATAATTTTAGTAAACTGTTTTTGCCTAATCTTATCAATTCTCCAGTTACGGGCACACTGGAAGAAATTTCAATAGGAATAAGTTGTGCCCTTGTACTCTTTTATATTCCAATTGTTCCTGTGATGTGTTCGTGTGTACAGAATAAATGAAAAAAACAAAAAAAAAACGTGTAAAATATTTAAAATCAACACGCGGTATGTATGTTACACGTTTCTGCGTCGCACGAAATAGAAGCATGTGGGTGTTGCAGGTTCCCCCTGTTCACGGCCGTGTTCCGCATCTGCCGCGGCGAGCTGAAGCCGAACGACTTCATCGACTGCATCCGCAGCCACCCCGAGCACATGTAAGCCACCCCTTGCCTGACCGCTTCCCACCTCTGACTCGCTAGATCTTAGAGCCTACCCGATGACGTAGTATAGATCTAACAATTTACCGTGTACGTAACCTCTGTTTCTCCAATACATATGTATGTATATTTTACAGGGTGCTAGTATTTAGATATTGTTCTATATACTTACATACGTAACATCTGTAACGTTGGTTTGTTTTTGCGTTCCGTTTTCGACGCCACGATTGGACTTTAAACGTTCTCCGGTGCATTTCTTAGTTGTGATCGGATGTGCTATGTTATAATATCATTCTTCTTGTAACCCAATGAACTGTGCGACTAAGATTGCATCCTTGGCCTCTGCTATTTGTAGCGATTAAAATGCATGTATTTTACGTATTGTATCATTATGTGTAAGCTATTGATGGCCACTTTGAAATTGCATAAATTACATACGTCTATAGCCAATATGTTGTAGGCAATATATGTTGGTTTTTATCTCTCTGATGTATCGTCCTGTCAAATAAACTAACAAATTTCCCCGAGCGTGGGTGCCCGTTATCTGGTCCCGACAGGTAGTTTTGGACTAAACGAACATATTAAAGTGGTCGTTGATGAGATAACATTTATTGACGTTGTAAACTCCACGCGGCGCAAACACAAACTCGTACTAAAAAGTAGTCAAGAGAAGTACCTTTATAATATTATATAATAATACTGATGCACTATATTTAGTAAATATCTATTGCACATAGTCTCTGTAGTGTATTTAATAAATTTAAACTAGGTACTTATATGTATGAAGAGTAGTTATCGAAATATAAATATATTAATTAAATATGTTGAAGTAAGAAAACGTTTCATTACCGTAAATTCCCCATTTGTTTAACTCTTTTCAATTATTCTTACAACGATATATAAAATGTTATTTAGTATATAAACTAATATACTTCTCACAATTAACTGGATTATTACATTTAATTAACAATTGTTTTCCAGATTTGCTCCTAAGAATATAAGCATATACTAAAACCACTGTGGAACATTTTTTTAAACATTATTTTATAATGAAATGCCTGTGATATTGGTGCCCGTTTACATTGTGTTGCTTTTTATCTATTAAGCTATTGATTTTTTTATGCTCTTTTTGCTTGTGTTTATTTGTGTTTAATCGTTTTGATGTTTTGCATGTATGTTTTTGGAATATATTTACATCATCACTGTTCTCTTGTCTTTTCATTGTCTTTTGGGAGCGGCTGGGTTTTAACAACTTTCTACTGTCATTAATTAAATATAATGTAATTAAATATAATGTATGTTCACTTTCATGAACAAAAAATTTAAAAGGTTTTATTTAATATTTATAAGGCGCAACAAATATTACATATCTGCCAAATTAATTTATCTGGGTTCCGCAAAACAAGAGAAAAGTATATTAAGTTAAAAGTTATTATTGGGTCAATCAGTACTTAAAATTGATAGGGCTAGTAATGATTTGTAATATTCTAGGACACAGTCGACGCCCAAATGTTCTTTGTGACCTGAACGAGGACATTTTATCAACTATCACCCTGCATCGACACTATCGTTTGTGTGGTCACCTTGCACTCATCCCTAGAGCAGAATCAAGCCATCAAATATTATTACAACATTTTAATACGATAAATGCTGTTTATTATACCAAATTGAGCTGTATTGCCTTTTAAAAAAAATATGTTAAGATTACTTTGTATAACAAAGAGAGTGCTAATTCTGTGCCATTATAAGTGCCAGTAGGTCAACCTACCAATTGGTTTATCAATCATATCATTAATTGCAAAATTTTAACCTTTTATCATTGCGACATTATCGATAAAGTATTATGTTTTGGGAATAAAGTAACAATGTATAGCGTTGTTAGTTAAATATGTCATGTGTATTTGGTCCCCTATTAATATTAACAAACTTTGGACTATAGTATGAATAAAGGTTCATATCGATATTTTTTACTTACTTATTAGATCTTTTAATCTGTCGAACGTATCACTGTAAAGTAACCACGAATCATACTAAATCATTTGATATAATTTCAATAAAGTTTTCATATTATTATTTTGTGAAATATGTAGGATACTTGAAGTTATGGAATATGAATGACCAATTTTAATGACATGAATTGCGGATGATATGTTTGTACTATGTACAAAGATAGCCCTGTATAAGATTTTAGTTAAAATGCCTGTAATACTTACTAATAAAAATCATTATGCACTAAATTTCAAAAACACCTTCATGTTATTTTGCAACTGTTGTCATCTTTGATTAAATTTATTTGCAGCATTTAAACTATAATACGTTTGCACTGTATGTGTGGATTGCTGTCTGTCTATATACACCATGTTACGTTCACCTCAGACGTGTAATGTACCCGCACGTTGTTTTGTTTGACTTAATAACATTTGCATATTTTATTTTTATTGCAAGCTGAATTTGTAAGTACTTATATACATATTCGATACAATTTTTTTGTTTGTGCTAGTACGAAAATATATTGTTAATGCTATGAAATTTATGTACTTACGTTGTTAATTCGAAGTTTAATTGCGCAGCTAAGAAAAAAATTTTGATGCTAGCTATGGCTAGATTTCTTATAGAAAAGTCGAAAATAATCAAAAACATCAGTTCATGAAAGTAATACATATCTTTCGCATTTGGCTAGTCTTGTATTGAGTTTTTATGAGATAATTTTAAATGTGTAATAAATAAGAGTATAACGTAGGAGAGCTAATCTGGTCAATTAGTTTTAAGAGCCAGCCAAAATTAGGTAGATTTCACAAAGTGAACGAAATTTTTTTTAAAGAATGTTTGTACCCGCATTATCCGACATAAAGCCTAATTGTTCACAAAAGAAGAGTTTTCCGATCGTTGAGGGTGAGAGTTCATACAAGAGTATGAATATTTTTATAAAAGCCAGCCACCATGACTGACAGTCAGCTGACATTGCTGCAAATGTCATAGTCTGCTACATCAAGTAACAAGTTAGTATCAGCCAGAACTTAACGTTCTGTTATTGTGAACTGAATTAAGAATATTAAAAAAAGGTACCAACTACAAAATAGTTACTTTAGTCGCTATACCCTCAATACTTTTTATTGAGAAAAAATAATAAATTATAAAGGTCTTGATTACTTACAATTATGCATAATTCTGTAAAAAATCTTGCTCGCGATCAGTAAACTCATCTTTTACAAACTAGACCTTTATCATGTAATAGAATCGATATCATTGTACCTACATTACTTACAGTCACATTCAGATATGTTTTTATATAGATACATAAGGTATTAAAAAAAACAGAAGTTCTCGTGTGCATTGGACCGGGTACAGGCAAATTGCTCTTTTCAGGATTCGCATAGTTAGAAAATCGCATTGCTGTATATGCTAAAGTTGGGAGGTAAGAATCCAGTCGGACTTCTGTTTTTATGTATTTAAAACGGTAGGTGTGACATGTAGGGGGCGGTTAGATGCGGAAATATTTTTTTATCTACGTGTGTCAAAGATAATATATAAAAAAGCGTGCCATAAACAAACTGTATTCTGAAAATTATTTTTAAATGTTTCCGATACCACCGATAAATTGTTTGTATAATAATAATAAGCCGCCCCGCCATAGTTACGCCTATTGCTTTCATATTTTAATTGCTTTACTTCTGTCTGTACGATATTGTGTCAATTATATAACATTTCATTGTCATTTGTCTATTTATTTCAGTATAACTTGATTCCACTGCTCACGATACTTGACGAATTGCAGGAAAATACTTTAGAAAGTTTTTACTTTTACCACGTTGCAGAACCTATCTCTGTAACGTCACACCGTGAAAACACCTTAACAAGTGTTTTTAAAACTTAGATTATGTAATTGGTATGTATGTAGGTATAATCATTCTGTACGTTAAGTGCTTTATTGAAATACTTACATTTAAATATAAATGGGTAGTGGGCAGATCGACATCAATCATGGAATATCAACGTTAACTTGGGGGCTTTATAACTTACATTAATCGAGAACTAACCAATAACTAGGTCGGATTTAGCAAATTGTTTTCCTCATGTCCCGGTCCACCCAACTGCCTGTCAGATAAGAACGCGTGATTAACACCATCAGTAAGTATCCACTTAAAATTATCGTTGATAAGTTAAACTTACCCACATATCACATGATATCTATCTAATCACCATCGACACGACGCATTCATCAATACCCATTCACTAGCATACAAGTCATCGATTAAAACTGAACTTTTGTTCTGATAAAAGAAAAAAAATATTGAAAGATTCTAGTCTTACTTATATTTGAATAGTAACATTGAAAATTACTTAAAACAGAGATTACGGTTAAGTAACCTTGATATTTAGGAACGTATAGTAATTATGCCTTAATTTATCTGGTACTAAGACAGATATTGATACACTTTAAAATAGGTACAGTTAGATGGTTGCCAGATAATAATTTGAAAAAAGAAAATGAAAATACCTAATGTATTCGGAACATCAACTGTTAGGTACCGCTTCTATATATCTATCAGTGTAAATTTTTCTTCTATAATTTTTAATGTCCAACTATGATATTTATCTGTGGATTAATATGATTTGGTTATATTTGCAGGGTAAGAGTCTGATAGACATCAGCTGCATAAGATAAGCTACGTAATAAGTTGTCTAAGGGAATTGTACGTTTCATGACAAATCAATAATAGCGAAGTGTTTCATCTAAATGCTTCTAAGTTACATTATGTATTTACCTTATTTAACTTTATGTATTGTTTTAATGAGTATTGTATGTATTGTATATTATGCTTTTAATTTATCTTAAACTCTTATTATACTTCTATCATTTATTTATTATGTATATTTAATATTGTTTTCCATTATAAATAGCTGTTGTATATTAAATATTATATATATTAAAAATACTAGTAGGAGTTGACTTATAGATTTGTTTCAATTAGCGTGCAGTAAAGGTTGTTAGATGTAGGTGTAAATATAATAAATATCATTGTACATAATTATTTACCATATTTAAAAGATCTTTGTTTATGAATAACGTTAGTGTATTCTTATTGAAGCTAATTGAATATAGATATTATTCTATTTCATATCCAGTATATCACAATTTGTGATTAAGCACCTAGAAAGTTCAACGATTTCAATTGTTAATTACTTTACTTATAACAATGAATAAATAGTGTTAGTGTTCTTTGAAAATGTTATATACAATAAGTTTATTTGCCTTAGAACCCACAATATTGCGTGAATATTTGTTAGTGTGAATGTAAGAATGATTTAGACCGATATGGTTATTGTTGACGTAAGATGATTAAACGTTATAATTAGAAACATTGACTTTTGTTCTTTTATTGCATTTATAATAAATCCAAAGTGATAAATCGAAAAGTGTGAGTCCCCCTAATACGTTTCTGTAAGTGTTGCCATCAACGAAATAGACAGGCCTACGTTACCCACACTATTATTGCCATATTCCAATCTAAAGGATTACCTACTGCACCACACCTTGTCTAAGGTTTCATACTTAAGATTGTACATAACCCAAATAATACAAAACTGATTTTTCATAAACAAACGTCAAGTAGGAAAAAGTATGTGTAAGGTTGGAAATGAAAATCAGTCATGATCTAATTACTTTATTTACATTTTACATATTGTCTCTTATCTATAGTCACATTTTTTATGTAGCCATTATAAAAGTCTAATGCGGATATTTCTTTCTTGCCTACAATTCTTACTGATTTAAAAAATATATATTTTCGGTCTTTACATATAGCTCGCAATGCATTTGTTTTAGCGCAGTATTCTAATGCACCGGTTGGTATGTGATCTGCAGCGATCTCTTCTGTATTGTGTAAAAAAATGTTAAACAACTTCATTTGTTTGTCTCTAAATGTTACCGTAAGCGTGTACAGACCATATATTGCCCGATACAAATTATATACCTCTGTGGAACTCATCTCAGACCAGCTTACTTTACTTATGCTTTTGTTAATTTTTTTTGCTAGAAGGAAGAAAAGGCATATTTTATCAAAAAACATGTTTAAGTATACAGATTCAAATATTCTAAATAAATAGGAAATAAAAGATCGCGATGTCCATTAAGCAATAACAATAGCCATTATTTAAATTTTAATAACTTAGAGGATATTATAAAGTCAAGAAAAGAATCAAATGCTTGACAATATTTAGCAAATAAACCAACTGTTACAGGATTAATAAAATGTACAAACATATTACCATGTGTAACTCCTTCAGTACTTTGTGGGTGTGCATTAGCTAAGCTACTAGGTAACGAGTTTAAGCATTCAACAAGCATATCTGCTCCGATCTCTGACAAGTGTTCTGTCAGATCTGGCAATTTAATATCTTTTGGCACTGGCACTATCTTCTGATCTATTATTTCTCCTGGAATAAAAAATGTAAGTATGAAAACACTGGCCAATCAAATGTTTATACATTGCGTTATACAGGAAATATTTGAAGAGCCCTTAATATTATTAATAGGTATCCAGAGTATTTCATTGAGAAGATTAAGATCTATTCAAAAGTGTAAGTTCCTTTATTAAATAAAGTTTTTTTTTTACCCTTTTGTTGTCCACTGCTGGACCGGGTCTCCTCTCATGGTGAGAGGGGATTTAGGCCATAGTCTACCACGCTGGACAAGTGCGGATCGGAAGACTTCACACATCTTAGAAAATATTATATAATTTATAACATCTCTAAGGTTTGCAGGTTTCCTTACGATGTTTTCCTTCACCGTTATAGCGAGTGACATTTAAATTTTACTTATAAAATGCACGTAATAAATCAGAGGTGCGTGCCAGGATCGAACCAGGATAAATAAAGTCAGTTTCAGTCAATTGAGATAAACATGATTTTGGTCAATAAATGGCAATAATCTACATGACAATGATAAAACCTTTGATAAAACTTGAAAATTCAATCTATTACTGAAGTATAGGAAGTAGCAATACACATGTTATTTAGATTACAATATGTAATCACTGCAGCAAGACAAGTATCTTCATGTACATCTGTCCCAACCTATAATTATATTGCTGGTCTAGATGTCACCTAACGGTGTGATCCCACTTGATAGTTTGTATAACTGAGTCGAAAGTAAAGTGTCACACCTCTCAAATTAGACTATAGCAAGTGAAAGAGTTATATAATAAGACTATAAGCAGAGAAATATATTTACTGACCGATGCAAAATTATTTCTATCACACAACTGCACATTTGTCTTTGAACACTACATACACACCTACATCAAATATATTAGCCTTAATTTTCATAAGTGAGACTCCTGTGACTTCATCTCCATGCAGCAGGGTGTGGATAATCGGAGCAGCACCACGCCATCTCGGTAATAAGCTGGGATGAACATTTATCATTCCCCTGAAATGTATCATGTACATATGTATTTCGTTGTCTCTCAAAAATAAACAGATATTTTTAACTGCAATAAACTAATAACAATAATCTTAGGACACAAACAAGCTATTTGTGTAAAGTTCTTTAGCCTGCAATCCTTTATATGACAAACTTCAGAGATTCGCTTGCAATTCAGCAAAGCTTCAAAGCTTACTGCACATTTGAGTTTCCTTATGGGAATTGGAGTATACCATTTGGGAGCTATCCCATGTTACAGAAATATGTATAGGTAGAAATTAGACCTAACCAAGCTTAACTAGTGGTTGAATTTCAACCGTAATCATTGTTCAAAATTTTAGAATAAGTTCTTTCCATTTCTTTTGTTTTTGTTTCTTTATATAAGCCTTGATTCCAAAAACTATTTACACTAGCACACCAACCAAGTTTGTTAACAATAATAATTATTATCATGTGTGCCTTGATTAATTTGATGTCAAAGTTATAAGCATTTTTTACAGTATATAATCAACAATAAAATGTAATACTGATAATCTCAAAGTATTTTTTATACTTACAAAGGAAACTTATTGAGGATATCATCTTTAATCAAATGTCCAAAAGCTACGATTAACCCCAAGTCGTACTCCCCGATGTTGATATTTACGAGGGGCCATGTTACAGTTCTGATATTCTCTTCCAGAGCATATTTTTCTATATCTGATCTATTTTTCAGAGCATTAGCTGTGACCAGGTCTAGTCGTCTAATAATCTTATCTTTTTTCCTGTTAAATTAAATAAAAACTTATAAAACCTACATTATATGTAAAAGGAGGATTGCTAACAAATACTTACCTAAATTCATTAACTTTTTTAAAACTTTTAAGAGCTATGCTTTCAGAGCCGAAGAATAATACATTATAATTTTTAGACCTTGACCATTGTAAATGCAAGCAATTTATTTTCAATAATTTAAATTTTCTAGCCGTATATTTTAGGTTATTTATAATAAATGTCATTGTTGTTGTTAGCTCTGAACGACATTTTCAATATGTCAAGGTGACGTTTTATAGGTGCTGCCAACTGATAGCACATTAAATTGGTCATAGATTACACAATATCATAATTCAAGTTTTCGCACATTACTTCGTGCACGGATTCTTCGAATAATTAAAGAAAACTAGATTGATACCAGATGTTTATTAACAGCAGCAATAACAAACTACAAACAGTCCCAATTAAATCAAATCAAAAGCGATATCAACTTTTTTATTTATTAAATTACTAAATTAAAATGGTAATAAATTAGATACGGATTTTTTTTAACATACAAATGTTGTGCTGATTATTACAAATATAAGTATTTAAGACACTTTACTTACTTACCTACCTTTAGGATATGCAAGTATTTTCAAAAGCGTTAAAGCACAGGTGCTCAGTATCTATTTACTGCCATTCCATTATTTAGATCGTTTAACTACAAAAGCGCATGATATCATAAACAAAAATATCTATATTACACTAAACGTAGTACACAGTGAATATTAAATAAAATAATTAACATCAGTATTCATACCTCATATTAATAATGTTTTGTGCATATATCACTGGTCTCAAAGCACATCATTGTTCGGTGGGATAAAAAGTATAAATAAAAAACTTATTACTATACTTATAATGACGCAATAACGAGGAAAACTCTAATTCAAATATTATTCTAAAGTACTTTCTACTATGTACGGGTTTTGTATAAATATAAATGTCACAAAATCCAAAACATCAGTTTTTTCATTTTTAGTTAGAAAAGTTACGTTAGATTTTAGTTTGTTACGTTTTTTTTTTTTAAAAAAGAACCGATACAACATGTTTCGCGGTGGATAAACATTCTTACAACAAAATACGAAAACTAATTCAAGCAAAAATTGTACTAAAACTTTAAATCTGCGGATTAATAACATAATTTGATATAATAATAGATAACTTATAATCGTTACGACTATTCTACGAAAATCATGAAATTAATCAGGTGATTGTTATTATAAAAAAAAATCATGAAGTAAATTACGTATTAACTACAAAGTTATGAAA
Source organism: Agara belti belti (assembly GCA_018245935.1). Lineage (NCBI taxonomy): Eukaryota > Metazoa > Arthropoda > Insecta > Lepidoptera > Hesperiidae > Agara > Agara belti. The sequence continues at coordinate 1,133 of DWEM01001418.1, read as the reverse complement.
CTAAAATTTGATTATTAGCTAGATTGATTAATTTATTTATGTATAAAGTATTAACATATCTAATTATTTAATTAAACCAGATTTAATCTAACCATACCGAATCACTTGTTAATTTTTCCACACACGTTCTGCGAAGCTAGCCCAAAACTAGTTAGTTACCTATATAATAATATAGAAAAATAATATGTATTTGTATAAAAATATTAACCTATGTAAGTAAAATAAATATTTTTAATAAATAAAAAAAATATTTTAACTGTTTAGTACCTAATACATTTTACCTAATTGAGTATATATATATAAGACCAATGCAATTAAATGTGTGATTTTAAAAAACTTTGATATGACACGATATAGGGTATTGAGATCAACAGCTTAATTTCGATTAAAACTTTTCTTTTTAGCAAATTGTGGCTTCGCGTACCAAGACGGAGGCGTCACGACATCCGCTTCGAAACTTTTCATGCTTATGCTCTTTTGTGAGCCTTCGCGTCCCGATAATTTAGATGAAATCGTTTCTATGTTGCTACTATTTTGTCTTTCAGAATAACGCTTGTTGTACGGTATATCTTTCATTTCAATTACTTCTACATCAGTTTCACTTAGATCTTTGCTGGGTCTGTGCATCTTAGTAGATTCATTATAACAAGCCGTAGTTCTAAGTGTGCTATTAATCCGCCTGGATTTGTTCTTGAACAGCAGCTTTTGCATCTCTTTTCGAAAATTGGGATGTGTTATAATGTAAATGAAAGGGTTAATGCATGCAGCAGTTTTACAAAACAATGCTGGTATCATTGATGTTATTGGAGTGATTAGTTCCTTCTTACCAAATATGCCTAAAAGTGCAACAGCTGCGTAAGGTGTCCAAGACACAAAAAATAAGGCTATAACAACTATGACTAAGCCGGCTAATTTTATTTCAGCTTTATGTTTCGCTTGCTCCTTAACGTGTCTCAATGACATCCCTTTCGCCTCATTTTTCGTGGAAAAGTTTCTTTTGCATACGACTATGCGAAGGATATTCGAATAACAAAATGTTATAGTGCAAAACGGGGCGATCCAAGCAGCACAGAAAAAGAAGAAAATAAAATAACGTGGAGACATTTCTTCTGTGAGGTAGTCAAAACTGCAGC
>DWEM01001417.1:0-14322 GCA_018245935.1 Agara belti belti | reverse complement strand
GATTTGAACCCAGGACCTCCCGATCGGCAGTCGCGCTAGCAACCGCTCGACCAACGAGGCAGTCAAATATTATTTTTTAAATATTCCAAATAAAATCTCAATGGCAATAATATGGGAGCAACTTTCAATAGTCGTCTCGTTAATATGTTAAGATTTCGAATATGGCAGTCGTGTAGAGGGAGAGCAAACATTCCGACGCTATTAATCTGCGAACACTGCGCTATATCGAGGCGTCGGGTGCGGCACATTTATTTTATGTGCCGGCAATGTTACATACGCCATAAAAGTCGTTAGGACGGCGTAACGTCTCGCCATCGTCTTGCCCGCTTTAATTATACCTATAGGGTTCCGCGGCGCCGCGGTTCCGACGGCGCCGCGTCGTGCTAAAAGAAAGTGCCGCAATTTTCTCACATAAAGGATTTTGTCACGTGTGTATGACGCGTGCGTTCTGCACCGGTACACCCTCGCACGAAAACTATCTTTCTATCGAACGTCAATATGAAGACGCATTTTGAACACGTAGGTACATACGATAACGGTGCCGGGTGATAATTTTTTCTGTTGAAGACTATTTAAGAAAAAAACAAAAACGCACAAGGAGTTAGCGTAGCGCGTGCTGGTAAACATCCAAGCACAAACTGATCAATGCTCAAAATTCTCCATTGCTACCAATACAAAAGCAATCCCTCGACAATAGTAACACCCGGGCACCCCTCGTTTTCACACTGCTTCCACCGCCTCTACATTAACCTAACACGACGCAATAACATTCTGGCACTTCCTAATGTACCCAGCCGCGCAAATGCCTTATATTGCGTGCAGTGTAATAAGCGCGCTCAAGATTTATTTCTACATGGTTTCGGTTATTTGAAATGGCTACGAGAATTTTCAACTGTTGTTCCGATAATAATATGGGTCACAAATTAAACCTTTTTTTTTTTATTGAAAGATTTGACATATATGTAAAAGTATGTTATACTCGGCCTGGCTTAATATCGGAGCGGAACATAATTTCTTAAAGCGAACTATGAACTAAGTTGGAAATTAGTTCAATGTCAACCGACAAATGAAGGCGGTACAAAGCGAACAAACTTCTGTCTTGCGCCGTAAATCACATCGGTTAATAACTCATAGTACAAAGAAAATTGATTTATACGAACATTTACAAAGTTCTCGAATTTTAGTGAGTGGAATATCCTGTAGCGTGGGAACGTCGACGTATGCAACGGAGACTGCCTCGGTTCGAATTCATTTATTCCGTCGCATATCTGTGATTAGGTTGGCGTTTTATGGACGTTGATTTCGTTTTCCGTTTCCATTGTACGGTAGGTACTAGGTATCTCGAAATACAACGCCGTCGCCGCAGTTCGCGAAGTTCAGAATGTTTCGCAAAGTGCCTCGTGTAGTCCTGTTATTTCGATTTAGAAGACTGTATTACAGCACTCGCTCGTAAGTTGGAAGTTTCGTGGTCGGAGCGAGCGACGTGAGATGCGGCGCGCGTAGTACGGAGTTAAGGTGTACAAATTAGACGGGCGTGTGTTGGGGGCCACATTCACCGACGCGGCACCGCTGGGGCCGCGCGCGGGGCGCAGATGGAAATTTATCACGCCCGCCGGATCTGAGACTACAAGTTCGCGCATTAAACGACTCCGGGACATTAGCCGCTTGCAAGATGCCGCCCGAGATCATAATTAAGTGCCGCCCAATTTATCGGCCCGACCCGTGCCCGAAAACTCCCCTTAAACTTCTCTTATCGTACCTACTAAAAGCTCTTTATTTTGTAGTTGGCCCGCCTCGAAGTTATCGCTTTTTATCTACCAGTGACGTAGAAATCTGGTAGGTTATGCGTACTGTAGTAGTAAATATATATATATATATATTGTATTGAAATTTAATTCTTTATTATTGATCGAGTTTTCCATACAATTCATATTAGACATACTCTTTTAATGTTATCTAAGTGATATGTTGTTCAGCTTGGCTCATGGAATTATCCATTACAAGAATAAACGATGAGAAACGCATTTGTCCCGCGGGATGGCGGCCGATGACAAAACTTTAGAATCTAGTTCATTGCGAGACAGAAACTCTCCTTTAAATGTGCGAGACAAAAGCCAAAGAAATACCGTTGCGGCTTCGTCCCAGAAACCTTTGTTGCGATGGCATTGTCACTCCGAGGGACGAGTGTTGGGGATAGTCCGTGTCTAGACTTTGCGTCTGAAAATAAGCGACTAATACGTTCTACTTGAATAATGAGGCGAATGTGTCACCGCATCAAGTGAGCTAGTGAGTCAAAGTACGTGAGCCGAGGCGTGGAGCGTGAAGCGGCCGCTCCGTCTAGTGCTTCTTATACTAATTACTGCATCGGCGCAGCTAAACTGGTTAAGCGTCGGTCTCGACCTCGCGAAGGATTTCGCTACGTTCTACCAACTAATGTTACATGATATACCGACAAATTGCCGAGTGTAGGTAGTAATTATATAAAAAGCAGCATTGACGCTATCAAAGTTACAAGCTATTGTCTTAATAACTTATTGCAAAATATACTAATATACGAATACCTCATAAGCTTTACCAATATTGGGACAACATTTTTAATAACAAAGTCTAAACTAATGTTCCACGTGAATCAGAGTTCGAAACGGTGTGACGAAAGAAAAGTATTATTTATACATACATAAAATTGCGTCCTTAGTTTAGGTCCAAAAGTTATTCGTGAGCACAAATTCCAGGTAAAGGTAAATCGGGCCCGGCCAGTCCGCCCGCGTCTAAACGTCAGTCACGTAGAAACGTTAATGTGACATGACTTTTCGTCAACTAATTACGCACCCACTGAACTGTTTTGGACACCAATCTCGCAGAAATAGCACACGCCGCACTGAAAACAGTGTGGGACTAACATAGTGCGAGGCGTTTGCATCGTTCATTCACCCACTGTTTTTTTTTTTTTTCTTTGTAATTCTCATTTTTACTTCCCCGTTCAAAAGCTATCTCAAAAATACGTACAAAGTACATATTACGATCAGTGAGTAGAAGTAACAAAGGTTTTTTACTACGATATCTAAAGAAAAACTCATCATCAATATTATGCAATTCAATGTAGTATGGATATATTTTGTAACTGACTTAAGCTTCGCTTTCAATGTTTTTTTTTTCTGTTCTCATCGAGGCAACGGCAGCGGCACGTTAGTGAAACGGGTAATTTACGCGAGCCTATAAGTAACAAGATTCATTAAGGCCGTTACAAAGTGGCGCGGGCGTTCTTAAAGCGAATGGCCCTAGAGCTTACACCGTTCATAATAGGCGTACAAGGCTCGGGACCGGCCGAGGCGCCGCGCGCGTTTTAATGAAACACCTGGAGAGGTCGTGCCTGCTTCCGTTGCATTAATCTCGCGACACCCGCTATGAACCCCGTGGCTCTTTCGCCCTCTGAACTTTATTGTCACCTATGCTTATCTGATATGAGGATTTTGCGATTTGAGATGATTCATCGCCAGAACAGTGCTGTAGGTCAATTTGATTGCCATGCTAGATTTCATCTATGTATGTATATACAAGCTAGAATTCATTTATCATCAACGTGAATACAATTTTATTTCAAATAGCGTAATAGATATGAGAAACAATAATACATTGATAGTCTCATAGACACCGGACATCGAGAGTTAAAAATGGGCAACTAATATTAAAGTCGGGATAAACAACGGCTGACCGCCCGCAGGCGGTAGAGGCAAAAGTGGCCGAGATAACTCTGCGCACGAATGCATATTTTAACGTTAAGCCGCGGCGCCGCGATGCAAACTTGTCGAGAACTTCACCAGAGTGAATAATTCTTAGTTTAAGGCTTCTTCACGAAGTGGTTTTCTTTTTGCTTCGACAGTTTCGGGGACTAATTGCCGGCTCTTTGACGGCGAACGTTCGCTACGGGGCGACTGTAGCGTTGTTTCGATATCGGCGTGCAGCGACGTGCTCGCGGTTACGTCAGAGGCACGCAGCGTATGCGGTACAGAACGCACGGCGCGTGGCGCCGCCCAGAGGCCGATAATATAAAAAAGCGGCGGCGAGTGCGAGGCGTAAACACGCGCCCCTCTTGCGTGACGGCTCATTAGCCACTCCCCTGCGTCTCTATAAATCATTTTAAATTCAAATTCTACTTACTCTCTGAATTGACTTTGCTTACCTAATGCTCTTCCTGGCCACAAAATTTTGCAAATTAGATTTCACCTTTCCCTCGTTTCCGCTTGTCGGAAAAATTACTTGCGGCATCCGAGATCGGATCCGTTGGCCTATGTTCCTATTATCTGGAACTATTGCACGTGGCCAGTCCGGACCCTCTGTGCAATATGCTTCGGTAGAGGATAGCATAACCTTTTTTAAATTATATTACATGTCCTTATGTGGGTACACGTGTATTTGAGCAAAAAGGGTTAGATAAGCTACTTTAACATTGATCATAGTTCTACATTACCGCTGGTCATTAAAATTAGTAACTAAGTCATTGTATAAAACTAACAGGAATGTATTAGATGAAGTACATGAAACCAATTATGATGACATACATCCAATTTCGATATGCGTAGATACAATAACCTAATCTAAGTTGATAAGTGTTGTACAAAGGCACCACGATCGAGAGAAACAACATTGGTACAATACAAGGTGATAAATTCTCGTATCACAGATTTGTCAAGGAGGCAAAATGTTGAACTGAGTTGGGCACGTGGCCACGCTCCTCGCATACCCGCATGCACACACACACGCGCACACACAAATTCAAGTATCGCACACAACACCTACTCAGGTACAGAAGTTGGCACGTTTCTCTGGGCTGTTTCTATTCCCGTCCCTGTTTGACATCATGAACATTTTTGGCACCCACTTACGTGCGTACAAGTGGGCTCCGGTGCTCGCCGCGAGCGTGTCATTCATCTAATCGTTAGCTCATTGTTTTCCTCGAGTGTCGATTTGTCGCGACACGTGTCCAATTGGCCAATAGTGAAATAGTGTAGTACAGAAGGTGCGCGTGCGGCTGGCCACGCTCCGTCGGAGGCACGTCGCCAATCCATCAAATGGTATCCGATCGATCGATCAATGCGATACGCGCGGCTTGCGTTCTCTACGCACCGTTTTAACTGAAACCTATATATTCTCTTTGGAGTTCCCTAATTAATGTATATTATTTATTTATACATATGTTACATTTAGTTATTATATTTAAATTATCTATATATATAAAAGCGAAAGGTCACTCACGCATCACGAAATCTCAGAAACTACAAGCGCTAGGAGTTTCAAATTTTGCATGCGGGTTCTTTTAAGGACGTAAGTGCTCATAAGACGGGATTTTATGAAATTCAACCCCTACGGGGGTGAAATGGGAGGATGAAGTTCGTATGGAAATTTTTCAATTCTAGACTTACACGAATGAAAATAAGTACATATGCTCTCGATTACAATTAAAAATGATCTGTGTTGGTAAAATAATTTGTATTAAACAACTTAATAGTAATGCATATCTTCATAATCACGCGGACGAAGTTGCGGGCAACAGCTAGTATATCTATATGAGTATGTATATGTGTACTTTATCTGCTGCCTGATTGCCATAACATAGGCCTTGCCATTTGGGAACTATTGTATCATGATGTTATTGTTATTATATATGATAGTCATTATTTATATTAATAAATTCGTTTACAGCTTTCACACACAGTTATATACTTCACCGATGTGTTATGGCCAGAGTTTACAATCTGGAATCTATTGGGTGCTATTATACATTTCCAAAGACATGCACCACCGATGCAACCAGTGAAGGAGAATACTGAAATCCAACAGGAATTCTTGGATAAACTTGAAAGCAACAGATGGAAGGAGTTGGAAAAGATCATTGGATCTTAATTGTTTTTGGTGGTAATGTTGTGTGGTGTTTTGTATATACTGGGAGAAAAGAAAAAATGTTTGTTTAAACTAATAATTTGTACAGTGCTTTTATTTTTAACCATGTGCAATAAAGATACACGCATAGATTCAAAAGAAAAAATGCTATGTAATACTTATTGTTAAGTAAATAATAATAAAGACGGATTATAAAAAACTATTTCAATTTATTGGTGTCATTGTTACATAAATTATATTGTACATTCAAGATTAACACTATTTTCCTTTGATTGTATATTTTGAGTATGTTTTGGTGGGATCATAAGGTTCCCATCTGGATGCAGGGAAGATATGTTTATTTCTTTCGTACCAGGACCTGTGAAATATTGAGTACAAAATAATAAATAAAACTTAATGGTGATTTTTATTTCATCATAACCTATATCAAGGTAAACTTTTGAATTGAATATGTATGTAAATATATTATAATTACATTTATCATGCTTATGTTATTTTTAAATTATGCATGCAACCTTGTTTTGCAACCAAGAATATTGCTAAAGTACTTTATCATTTATCTGTAATGATCACTTAAATAACCATAATGAATATTCCTGTAATTACATACTTATATTTTAAATCAGAGTAAGAACACAGCTGCAATTAATCATTATGCAATAGTTGTACTGATCAAAATAATGCATATACATATTAAATAGTTATAAATATCTCAATTAGATTGAAACTGGTTCAATTACAAGTTCTTTAAGTGATTGGACATGCAAATTGTATGTTAAGGGATAATTGCACTTTACTAATTTTCCATACAAAACTAGCATTGAGCTTATATCGAATGATAAGAGAAATATGATCTACACGAGGTGGACACGTCTAAAGCTTTGTATTGGTATATTTCATGACTGAATGAATGATTGGTATATTTCATGACTGAATGAATAATTGGTATATTTCATGATTGAATGAATGTGTATTTCATAAACAGCAAAAAAGAATCAGTTACCATAAATAAATTGATATCGTAATCAGTATTCGCCTATCGCCATAACTAAAACAGTGGCACGACGGCGAAATTATCGCAGAATACATAAACTGCAAGTGCATTGTTGCTCTTACTCTTATAACTGCACTCGTAAATCTTTTATAATGGCTCTTACTATTTTATTACCTGTTATTTTTACACACATTACAGTAAAGCGTGATATCGATATAGCAAATCCAAATAAAACACCAAAGATACATACCTCAAAAGTACCTTTCCAGCGTGCGAGTCTTGTTTCTCTTGTGTCGCGTCACTGACCATTCTGATGTCGTCTGATGCATCAAATTGAAATAATGGTCCACTTTTCCCTCTGGCCTGTAACAAATTTCACTCAAGTAAGTAGGCAAATGTAGCGGCCAACAGTGCAATTTGACTTTACTTACATTTGTAGTTACATATTTTAAAATTGTACTGTACATAGACATGTCATAAAATGAAATAAGTAGAAGTGTACAATTTCAATTTGATTAAGGAAATTTTATTGTACTTATTTGTTATGTCAAGCACAACTGGTTTTCGAATGATAGATTGCCTTTAGTGAAGCAACACAACCTATTAATACATAAACAACGTAACAAACATTAAAATGTCACATACATTAACATTAATATGGGTTTCAATATCAATCAATTCACAAGTTTTGATAAGGTTCTCGCAGTTGTGATTGGCATTGGACTGTAAAAAGTGGTTCTGCCATGAAGGGCAATGAAATTCCACACATAAAATTCAAGTATAAACTAAAAGCTGTTGACCTCAGTATTATGTATATTATGGTAAAAATCATACTTGGCTTCTACATACCTTAGTGACTATAAAATCATAGAATGTATAATGGTGTGGCAGTATTAGATCTTCTTTCACATACATGAGTTGGTCAGCTGATACTGTCTTTAGTTCACTAAACTCAGACCTCAGTGTATCCAGACATCTTTGAAGGAATTGATAGATGGAGTTTCCTGGCGAACACAATTAACAAAATATACTGAAAACTGCCAACACTTATTACAATATGATAATAGCTCAAAATAAAATATGCACTTTTATTGTTTGTTTCATTAACCTTTAAGTTCTTCCAAAACATGGAATACTATAAACTATTACTATTAGCGTCTGTATACTGCTACACAAGATATATATATTATGTTATAAGTAATTTAGGTCATTAGATTAAAATGTTCATATTATTAAATTCTCATACATTACCTTTTTTTAATGTAACAATTCTCCTGTGTCCGGATCCATCCCAGTAGCTGAATGTGACAGTTATTGGCTCATCCTTGAGGCTCGCTTGAGTCATGACCCATTCCAGCCGGAGCTCTTCACGCAGTTTCAAGTCTGCTTCTTCTCTCTCTCTGTCGGGGAGGAATGATGTGTCAACATCTGGATTTTTCTTAATTTTTTTGCACACCTGCAAAAGTTTTGTATTCTAGCTAAACAGACTTTTTAGTATATCAAATTTGTTCCAATGTAGGTTTTTAATAGAAAGCTACATAATCATAGCTAAACAAATGCAGCCTCCATAATCTTAACATGGTGGCTTGTTGCAAATGAACCAAAAAGACTTGACAAATTGACTGCTAACTCATTCTACTACCAGCAATCCACATAAGAGCAGAATGCTAGAAGTAAATGGTCTCTCCCAAATACGGAGAGAGATGTAAAACAGTTACCACCAACATAATAAATAAAGTAAAACAAATATAAAGGTTTCAACTTGTGTTTTGAAACTGAATTACTTTTACATCATTTACCTTTTACTCTAACTGGCCAACAGATAGTTGTAATTAAAAATAAAATGTTTATATATACTCATATTAATAACATATGTAACTCAGATAATATTTTATACCAAGGACTCACAAGAATATAGTAAGCTTACAATTTCATCTTGCTCTCTCCAGGTTTTTTCTGGTTCCTCTTCCAATTCCTCTTCATCTTCCTGGTCATCTTCGTTTAAATCAAATGATAAAGCTTGGATCTGCAATATGTTGTAAAATTAATATTTTTTCAGAGCATGTTTCAAAATATGGCAACTTCTTCACTCTGTAGACAACATACGGGGAAACAAGTTGAAATACATGTTGCTATATTTAAATTACAATCTATGCATGCACAAACAGAAGCATAGTATTATGAAAAATTATTAGGTAATTGACCATAGAATGATTAGAATTACTAGCCAGGGCAGTGGAGTGATCAAACAAAATTAATTTGTTCTCACAGAACTCTACTAGAGAGTCGAATATCTGGTATACTATAGAAAACTTTTAAGACATGTATGATTAATCTCATTATTTTATTTCATTATTATAGTTAATGATATTCAATTTTAATCAAAACCTTTTAAAACTCAGTGGTGCATTCAAGGGATTTGTATCCTAGACCCCTGAGAGGCTGAAATTGAAAACACTTTGCAATCAGTGTTATTAATTATGAGGAGGACAAATCAATTGCCTAGCCTTCTTGCATCTTGTGTAAGGCTGAAACCTTCAGAATTTATATTCTGTCACTGCTCTAATGCATATAAATTGCAGTACAGGATTAAGGCATTAATATTCCATATATTTATTTCAGAAAAGAAGTCTGCTAGCACTACTAATAGAAGTTATATCAATAATTTATGCATATAGCCCTGTGCACACAAACATACTCAGATTATTTACATACCTGGCGTTTCTGTTTATTTTTCTGAGCTTGTTTGGCTTCGATTTCCTTTTGTCTTTCTTTCTCTTTCTCAGCCTTCTTCTGTGCTAGCTTTTTTTCTCTTTCACGTACAATATGTTCCTGTTTTGCTTTCATCTCATCAAGGGTGACAAGGCCAATAGTGGAACTCTTGAGCTGTTGTTCGACCGCATCGTAATGAGTTGCAAATTTGTTCTCAATATTTTCAATTTTAAGGTCTTCTTCTATTTTCTTTTTTCTCAATTCTATTTCCTGCTGAGCTTTCTCTCGTTTTTTCATAAGTTGCATCGCTCTACCAGCCTCGGAGGCTGCACCTTTATAGTGAGCCATTGCTGTTCTTTATTTTTGTAATAATCCTAGTGAGAACTGTTTATTCCACAGAATAAATGGATTGAAATGTTGGTTTTTGAGATATCAACAATCAAAATAAATGAAAAATAACAATATAAATCCACCTATGTACACGATACTTTACAAGAATCTTGTAAATCTTGAATCTTGAATCTTGTAACAAGATAACAGGAATGACATTTAGAGCAACTTGATAATGTCAATGTCAAGATTGTGCAGTACAGATAGTCTTCGATGGCTCTAACCATGTGAGTTACAGCAACAGAATGCCAGCTTTTTAATTGTATTTTGAAAAACATTATAATCCGTGTTATTCCACAGTTAAATATATACATTCAGCATTCAGCAATATTAAATTCAGCAAATCTTTAAATCGTTTTTTGCAAAAGGCATAGCTTTGCTAGGTGACAGCTGCTGTCAACTGCCAATATGAATTCCGATTTTTCCTTTCAAATTTGGCATGTGCGCGGTTACCGGATACTGCCGGGCCGGATACTATTAGTCCATCTTCAACTTGTATTGTTGTAAATCTTAGATAGTTTGGTATAAATATCTTCAACGACTACCATGGATGAAGCAATAATGCTGCCGTCACCAAATTGGTTTCTAGTGTCCGGTATAGCTGTTAGTTCCGACGGTTGGTTATTCTACGGTAGTCCCTCGAAAACTCTTTGTGTTTTGGAGCCCCTACCTCCGGATTTCAACGGTGTGGTTAAAGAACACAACGGTTATCGGGCACACGTTTTCGCTAAGCCTCATTCGGAGAAGTAAGAATAAGAGACATTTTACCTATACGCAGATTTAAAATATAAATAGTGATGTTCTCATGTTTTAATATATTTAGCTTTTTTGTATCTTCCCAATTTGTAATACATCCGTATATTACAAGAAGTGACGGATACGTTATACTTCTGGGCTAAGCGCTATGCCTATAGTAATAATTTTTTATTAGTTAATAGCAGTTTGTGTGTATATGTACCTCTGTGAAAATAATCTTGGCGGTGCTCACGGAGATGCAATTTTTATGTGGCTTTTCTTATCTTCTTTATAAGTTATTTAACTTTTCAATTCGAACAGAATCACATCTATTGATGTCAGTCCAGATTGGCATGAGAAGCAAGCTATTATCACAGGTGCTGCAGATGGCAGTGTCAAGCAATGGGTTTTGAAAAAAGTAGACCGAGCATTGCATGTAAAATCCACATGTAACCACACAATACATTCACATGACAATGAGGTAAGTAGGTAGTAAAATATATTAACAGTGGGATAAATAAATGGACAAAGTTTCGACTATATCATTTACTCATAATCAAATGACATGCAAAAACTGACTGGCTGGCTGACTGGTTGTCTTTTGTATACCCCTCCCCACATTAAAGTAAATTAATTTTAATAATTTCAGGAAGTGGCAGGAGTAGGGTACAGTAGCAGTAATATTGCTATAACAATAGGAGTTTACGGGAAAATTGTAAAATGGGACTTGAGATCCAATACTATAAAAACATTCAATCTAAATCTTACCAAGTTCAGACCAACCTGCATTGCTTGTTCATTACATTTACCGTTGCATGCAGCTGTGGGAACTAAGCAAGGAGTTGTAATACTCGTGGATTTGAGAGGTAATTGTTGGAATTATGTTTAACATTCGTTTTGCTACTGGTATGGCACAGTGAGTTAGAGTCATCTCTGTTAAAGTGCAGTTAACTGATTTGTTGACCGACCGATGTTAGGAGTAACTATAGTTAGTTTTCATCTAGGAGTAAATTTTTAATAGAATTGAACATTAACGTTGGTTTTCAAGTTTATTATCTGAAATTTTAAGGTGCTTTCCCAAAAATAACCCTGTAATAGTACATTAGTTACTGCCACAAAAATGTCAGAGACAAAGCTGTGATTTGATTTTAGATGCGGGAAAAACTATATACAAAGTAAGGGGTCACGATGAGGAAATATTAAGTATGTCTTGGTGTCCACAATACAGTGTGATTATTAAGAAATTGCTTAAAGAATCTGAAAAAAGGAAAAGTGTTAATGCCAGAATGGAGAAAATAAGACAGGAGGTGGAAGTAGAAGAAACTGGACAATTGGAATTGTCTGCTATAAACAAAACACTGCCAGAGGACAGTTTTTATGAAATAGTTGTTGAAGAAGAGGATATGTTTGATATTTATAAAGATCATGACGAAGATGAGTTTGGACATAAAAAATACCAACCAGAAGTTATAAGCGTGAAAGTTAATAATGATAAAGAAGAGGAGTTTAATTACCTGCAAGAATGTCAGAAACTGAAAGATGTGATACTGAGGAAAAAGGATGAACCTGAGTCCACAATAAACAGTTTGGTGGATGCATTGGATAATACTCATGTTGATGATGGCAATAAACATTGTGAGGATCAATCGAAACCAAAGAAACAGGAGGTAAACGAGCATGATGGTGGATTTAGTAGACATCCGCATAAACATCTCCTAGCTACTATTGGTAAACATGGGTAAGTGTAATTTCACAATTCTGAACCTACTTTATAAAAGTATACATGTGGACCAACATCCACACCCTTTAAACCATAACATAGATCAAACCAAATCAAATAAAAAAAATCTCGTTCTAGAAACTTGCGGGTGTGGTCTAAGGCTGGAAAGTTGATAGCAAGCGGTGCACTACAGAGCAACAATCAGAAGAAGAACCAGCAGCAACAACAGCAGGCACAAAAGGTTAACCAGCCAGTGTGGGCAACGCTGCTGTGGTACAAACCTGATGTTTTGCTCATTACTGATGCAAAGGGGCAGCTTTTGGAGTGTAACCCCTTGAAGATTGACTGGTAATAAATCAGGGAGGATTTTTATCTCAAGTGCAAAAATATAAAACAATGAATCATATAATTTAATGAACAATACAATTGTTTAATGTAACGATATTATGTATCATACATATTTACTGACCAGTATCCTAGACAGTATTTACATAAAAAATTGTTATTTAGTTATGGTACTCCCTTTTAAAACTGTCGACTGTTTTAAAGCTTTTATCAATAAGAAATCTACCTCCAACGCTTACTTGTAATGAAGTCTATGAGGATTGTGTTAATCTTTACAAACACTTGGTATTACAGCAGGAACAAGTTAGACTGGAGCTTAGTAGATACACTCCATAAGCGCGGCCTGTTTTGTATGGTATCTAACGCACCCCGGGTGCAGAACCCGCAAAATGATCCCAATCAACCCCAGAGTAGTACTCAGCCGATGGACAATAGCCAAGTACAGAATAACGATAACCAAGCACAAGTAATAGAAAAGAGTAAAATGAGCTTTCAAATGCCAGAGGATAAATGGTTTGTGTGGACAGCTGCACAGGATCGCAGTCTTGTGTGCTACTCGATGACGAAAAGAAAGAAAATAACCACCTTCAACACTTGTGGTGGTTACGTTTATACTATAAAGCCTTGTCCATATGATGCCAGGAAGTAAGAGTTTGATCACAATTTTTGTTTTTAATCTTAATTTTTTTATATAGAATAACTGAGCTTGCAGTGTCAATAGTAATTTGAATTGTACCATTAAATGTTTTACATAGCATTTTGTAAGACATTTTTTATGATGGCAATATTTTTTTGTAGGGTTGCAATTACTGTAGGAGATGGCGCAGTGCGTGTGTGGGAGACGGATTTGGATGAAGAGGATGAGACAAAGCTATCGCACGGTCATGTGACTACATATTGGCAGAATGTACAGGGGAAAGTTTTGACAGTTGCCTGGCATCCTACTAAAGAAAATATATTGGCGTTTGGCACCGCAGAAGCCAGAGTGAGTGGTATTACAAACATTTAAAAAAATAATAGAAAAACAGAGTTTAAATAAGTTATATGTATGTTTACTTACATACTCAAGATTGTTTGCCATCATATTTAATTCTTTTTTAATGCTTCCTTCCTTATTTTTTTCATATTCTGGTTTACAAATGAGTGCTCCATCGATATGATTTGTTACAATAAACGTTTCTAAAAATCAACTCAACACTTTTCAAACATAGAGTAAATTGGCATCTACATCTACTAGGCGAGCATATCTTGTGCTGCATCAATATTATAGTGAGGCGTGATTGGGATCAACTACAAACCGCTTTTAAGTAACATAAATGTGTATTCTTGATGTGCGTTATAATGTGTGTGCAGGTGGGTATCCTGGACATCAGCGGCAAGGTGGAGAAGCCGGCGCGCGTGCTGGAGATGGGCGTGTCGGCCGCCGTGTACAGCCTCAGCTGGGGCGAGCGCAACGAGCTGTACGTGAGCGGCGGCGGCGACATCGCCGTGCATCGCTTCGACAAGAAGGACGCTGGTTTGTCGCACT
>DWEM01001416.1:0-14333 GCA_018245935.1 Agara belti belti | reverse complement strand
TCACCAAGAAAATAGGTTTCAAGCATAGCCAAGTCTACGGCGCAAAAATAATATTCGTCGTACTTTAAAACGTGTGAGAAATTTCCTCTACGCACTTCCAGCCAACTCGTTTCCCAGTTATAGCGACGAATGCATGATTCGATTTCAGTTACGATTCTATTTGATTGAATTCTCCTGCGCCAATATTTCTCGGTCATAAAAATATCCGCCTACATGCCCATGGTTTGGGTATCAATCTTACTTTTGTCTGGTACAATGAAACTTTTTTACATCGTGCTTATTTTATATCCACAATGCATTATGTTATTGATAATAATAACTGGGGATGGCTCCAAACACGGCTATCCAGTTCCAAATTAAGCAATTGAATGCCCGTGTTATGGTAACCGGACAGCTGATAAACATACATAAAGACGATATACTTGTATACATATTTTTATTACACCCAGACACGGAACACAGAAATGTGCTCATCGAAAAATGTTTGTCCTGGATTGGAATCGAACCCACGATCTCCGAGCGAGTTTTGAGTGTTGTAGATGGAGACAAATAATGTATTCAAGTTGGATTGAAAATTGCGAGGAATGTCACATTCCTGCGTTGAAACGTAACAAATAGAAGTGAGTTTTACAAATTGGCCAAGTTGGCGTTTGGCCGCGGATGGCCGAGCCCGCATCTGCGGTTATTGGCAAACTTGCGATGCGGTATCGTTTTTCTAATGATCGCTTATTTGTTCCATGTTAAGGTTGAATAGGTTTTTTTTTTGCTTCAAAACAAATCGCTTATAATTAGCGATCGTTGATAGTGATTTTAAATATACTACCTGAAATAAAATATATATAATATCTAGAGTTCTATAACATTATGCTTCAGAAACGATGGCAAATTAAAAATATATCAAATTCAAATTAGGACTAGACACAAGGTAGCTGCCGCCCATGGACATCTGCAACCAACCTCTAATAGTCCTATGGGACTGTTAGAGTGAATTCTGTTCGCTGTCCTTAGTCCTATTGCAGCCATGAATAGGACTGATTATTCGGACCTGTAAGCTCGTGATATTCGCGTGACGCATTTTTAAAGGAAATGCCTAACATTTAAAAAAATACATTTGACAAATGAGTATTCTAGAATACTTTAACGCACGCAACCTCAATAACACTTCCAAACGAAGCTACGTGCGCGCGGCTTTTCACTTTATATGATTAATAAAAATATATGATAATTTATATTTAAATTTAATCCGTTAAAATATGTACGAACGAACGCAGGCAGGCTGTGTTAGGGCGGGTCCTGATTAAATTAATGCGAGCCGCTGTGTCGGCGGAACGAGGGTTTTGCTATGGGGTTCTCGAGCGGAATGGTTGCAGGGAAAAGTAATGTGAAAACGGACTAAAATTATATTTGTCATCGTATGCTATTAAATTAGCGAATCTTATTATCAAATCAAGCCACAGTTTTTTTGAAAAAAAATGCTTACATTACATTTTTATGACTCTACATTAACATACATACCGACATGTGCTTCGCCTCGAAACGGAGCCTCCTCAGGGTTAAACCCCCAAAATAGGTTAGTTGCAAAATCGTATTGCTATTTTTGTCCTAAATTGAAGTTTGCTGCCCCTAGTGGCCTTTAAAGCTACTTTCGGACTTTGTTACCAGAGTGATTTTAACTGAATTAAAGAGGAGGGGTGGGGGAAATAGGAGTAAGGATGCACCCAGCCATAGTCTTATGTGCGATCTAGCTAAAAGTACCTCGAGCTGGGACCTCGGCTCCGGACTACAACGGACATAAACGGTCATTGGACTCCCGTGTAGAGATCCGGTCATTGCCCTCGTAAGATATGTGTGTACATTAAGTTTAGTGTCTGGTGACAATGTCATACTTGTCATCCTTATATACTTAATTATTGAATATTAAGTCACTATATAAACTATAATCATTCCAAATGTTATAACAATCACTGAAGTAATTTTTGCTTGATGCTTACAAATCACAGTTTTGTTCCTGCTTCGTTAACCTCGAAATATGTAAAAAGGCTTTCCATGTGCAATCTAAAGCAATAGAAACGAACACGGTCTTATTGTAATAGTTAAATATACATAAATATATTCGTAACGTTCTTCAAAGCAATAGGGTTATATTGTGAACTCTAATTAATGGTATGGGTCTAACAAGCTGTAGTACTTAACGCGCCCTCAGTCTCAAACGCTGACGCTCAGCAAATAAAGAAAAAAAGTAATAAATAAAAATATCCGGAACCCGTTAGCGGCACAGGCGCACGATAAATTGAACGTAAGGGAACACATTCTGTTTGTAGAACGAACTCTCTCAATTTGCTAATTGAGAGATGTTTTTTCGCTGTAATGAAGTCGGGGCGCCATTTGTCTTGCGGGGTACCCGTTCGATAAAGATATTTTTAATTCACTGATAGCCAACGCGTACATACATAGTAGATATTTACGAGTATTATGAAGAGATCGGCCAGTCACGAGGCAGCGGATGCAAGTACTCCGCCTATAATAATAATATCTTTTATTTAGGTACTTCAAAGGTCTCGTGAGTCTGCATTGAAGAATTTTGATCAAATTGCAATTTGCCAAAGCTACCCTTCAAACTGCGGGAGTCTCAATCGAAATAGTAAATCACAATTTCAAAGTAACGTCCAGAGCTGGATTTGCCATAATACAAATAACTCTAGCGAGGCAAGCGACCGCAGCGCCCTCTAGCACCGCCACTAATTAATAATTTTCACCCAAATGCTCTGAGTTTGCTTGAACTAAGCAAATCTCAGGAATCCGTTAATGTTCAGAAATATTCAGATAAATGCCTTCAATTTTACAATTTGCTACTTATTGCATAATCCATCCACCTTTTTCTTATCATCCGATAAACTTTAGTGCCTGAAGTTGAAAGTATCCAAGCAATATTTGTAGGCTCTAAGTTCAAGCTCAGGACAGCTCAACGAACTATGCAGAGAAGTATGCTGGGCATTTCTATATGCGACAGAATCTGTAGAAGAGCAATGGTCTCCGATATAGGTCTCAAAGTTAGCAAGTAGAAGTGACTATGGGATCGGAAGAAAAGATCAGAGTCAAACGGAAAGAAACTGCCTGTCTGACAGGTGATCTGATAACCTGACGAAGATAGCAGAAAACAGTTGATTTTAGAAAGACAACAATAAAACAATATTGTAGTTTCGATTGAGTACACAAATCCCATTGGCAAGCTATAAAAGAGAAGCTAGGAAGTATTAAAATGAAAACAACAAAGACATCTATTGACCGTATTTTCAATGCGCTTAAGGCCCGTCTTTATATTTAAAGAAAAACGCATAATAACATCTTATTGTTCTCCTCGTCTGTTGATATTTAAATCAGGAAGCACTCATCACCCCGTAACCCGAATTATCGCACTTCACCGTCTAATGAACGGGCCGAACTCATTATTATTTCTTAAGAACTAATTAACCCGACGGAATAAATTCCATTTGCGCGGCGTCAAAACGCGTTAATTCCACATAATTCAATTATGCCGCTATATTTCGCGCCGTGGCGGCTCTCGTTTTGGCATTTTTACTATAAAAATAGATGCCGGAATAGACATAGCAATAATAACGATTATTTTTCATACAAAGTTCGAAAAATGTTCCAAGTATAACAAAATATTGTGTTACATAGCAAAGCTTTATACGAAAACCGTATAAAATAGCCACGAATTGTGTTAGATTTAATTGTAAAAACATTTATTAGTGTTAAGTATTTTATTTCATTATTTAATGAACATGAATGTTTTTCTTATGTTTGGGTACAAAATTATCTAATTGTTTATTTATTTTTGTAATTATCTAAAACCTACGGCTTATAAAAGGCAGATCTAATTCCTGGCATTGTCTTCCAGTAATCCGTGGGTGATCATGATATGTTGAGCTGGGATATTTGAAAACAAGTGAACGTTTATTTTACATAAACTAATGTAATTACTACATACAATATATAAAGAGTGTTGACAATGTAATGTCCGGAAGCGACTAAATCACATATAAGGATTATTAAAATGATGTTAGTTACGAGCTGTTTGAGTTCGAAGTCGCAATAATTACCAGTATATATTTTATTACAAGGTTTTATTTAACTTTCCTTGTCGATTGGCATGCTTAAGCTAAATATTGGAAGTTAGTATTCGGCTAATTATTTTCGACCTGTTCAAGAAACAAAAATAACAGTTAAAAA
This sequence comes from Agara belti belti, assembly GCA_018245935.1. NCBI lineage: Eukaryota > Metazoa > Arthropoda > Insecta > Lepidoptera > Hesperiidae > Agara > Agara belti. The sequence continues at coordinate 10,100 of DWEM01001416.1, read as the reverse complement.
AAAGAGAATTATAATGACAAAAAACTGAGTGTTATGGTGACGTGGAAAAATATTAGTACATTTTATCATGAGTAAAATATTTACTAGCATATGCTTTTGTTCTGTTGTATTTATGTCGTTAGTAAATTATAAATATTACGTATAAAAATAGCAGTGAGCAAGGCAACGTAGACACGTTAAGGCGTTAATGAACTGTCGCGGATAACGTCGCGTGTCGCCAGCACTGCCAGTTACGTTCTACTCAAAAATAACGCTTTTTACTAAACTAAAATGTAAATTTATCAAACTCTTGACGTTTAGTGTTCTAAATTTAAATAGCTCATTTTTTATATTTGTAAGTGTATAAATCTCCATGCAATTGTTTCAAAGTTGAAAACTTACGTATTTTAGTACATACAGTTACTATAAACTACAACCTTCTATTTTTAATCTATATAACAGTTCATTTAGATGTATATTTAGATTGAAGCTAAGCTCGACGTTGCGGGTACGATATGAACACCTAAAAAAGTTGGGATATTATGACGAGTGTTTATTGTGTGTCAAGGTTACTATCAAAATAATATTATCTGGTCTGGTCATCATACCTTAGCATATGCTTTATTTGCGATCAAATGGCTGTCTATATTTTCAAAAATTAATATTACTATTATATTTGCCTAGCCGTTTTCTCAGATATGTTTTGACAGAAAAATTAATAAAAAAAAACTTTCATATGCATTTACGAAAGTTGTTTTTCGACATTAAAAACAGACACTTCGATTTTATTACACATAATTGTATAGGTATACACACATACATCGAGAATATATGTGTATTGTATGTGTGTTGTAGGGTCACGACAACTATTTATCAATCACTAACTTCATTAATAAACATCGAACCTCCATTAATATTCCTCGACCCCAATTAAACTCCATTAAATAACAGAATGGGAACAAATGAAAATATTAATTTAAAAGTTTAAGCCTCCGGCTGAATAGAGTTGAACAATGTTTTAATTTTGCACGGAAGCGACCGCAATCCTTCATTCATGAAAAACACTTTAATTGCTTTACGGGCCCATTAAATACACACTATTATTTTATAAATAGTTTTAAGTTACTACGTTAGCGGCAATTACCGTAAATTACTAAGTTCCTTACACATATATCGCCATTTTTAGCTACTAACATTTATTTGCTACAGTTAAGGCCCTGAGCCCATTGCGCCTTTTTATTGCTTAGTCGAATGTTATGGTGACATATAAGAGTGCGTTCTCTATGGCACCGCAACAATATGACATAACGTCGATTACCACGACACTCTAGGTAACGCCACTGTCTTTGTCTTGTCTTTGACACCCGTTGAAATCGATAGAGCACTTTTAGATGTCCCAATGTTACTTGCAATAATCTAATAATTGGGATAATTCACACACTTACCATCAGACTCGTAGACAAACACAAGTTTTTTTACATTTTAAAAAAATGTATTGTGTTATCAAAAAAATGCTGAAGCGATTTAATGAGCGAATCTAAATCAAAATTACATTATCAAGTTTACAAAATCCAAAGCGCGCTTGGTTTCGACCTCAAAAACAAAGGCGCAGAATTACGAAATTGCTTTACGAGTGCGAGCGAATCAGGACTTTGAAATATGTAGTGGCTTATGATTGTGCAAGCGACGGCGTAATAACCCCGTGTGCGGATGTAATGTTTCGGGAACGACTGGCGGCCAGCTGGTATTATGAAGTACGCAATGCGAAGCTTATATTCAAACTCGAATCGTTTTATTTCATCACGAGCTTTTGCCCGCGACTTCGTCTCGCCCCTGCCGCAAAAAATGTAATTATTTACGACATCACATTAGAAACTTCAAAAATAACAGTATTTCTCTACCATATAAAGGATGTTATTATACATATAAACCTTCCTCTTGAATCACTCTATCTATTTAAAAAAACCGCAACAAAATCCGTTGCGTAGTTTTAAAGATCTGAGCATACATAGGGACAGACAGCGGAAAGCGACTTTGTTTTATACAATGTAGTGATTATGTACACATACACCGGCCTCTACGTCGAGTTAGAGACCGTAACTGCGAAACTGGAGGTCGTGGATTCGATTCCCACGCAACACAAACATTTGTATGATGAAGTAATGTAATCGCTGCGATGCATTCTATAATTGCTCTACGCCTAGCTACTACATAATGGCATCAAGGGGTATGGGACTAGAAAATATTCACTTTATTCAATCCCCTTCAATCTCCTCGGTATAAAATTTGCCCCCGCTTCCTAATAAATCGGCTTATCCGATTCCCGCTGGATTTAGCATGGAAATGAGAAACATGTCGTAAACATACCAACATGTATACAGTCGAATACGATCTCTGTTGACATGGAAGTTTGTCAGTTTAGCGGCGCATGCATGGTCCTCTTGATAAATCTCACAAACACCGTTCATGGGCTAATGTAACTTTGATCTTAGATTAGTTATTTTGGGTGGTACATAGAAATATTTTATTAATCGTGTTATGATCTGGAATGAATTAACCTCCTTCATAAATCGAATTAGTCCAGATTTGAAGCGAAAACAAATGAACTAATTTGGTTTTTTCTTAAAATATATCTAGAATAGAATACGGAAGAAGGATTTATTCGCAACAATATATTGGCCACATAGCATCATTACTATTAAACTTGTATCTTGAAAATCAATATAACTTTAATAATTATTAATAAACGACATTTTATTTTGTTTGAATGAAGAATAAAGCACAGACTTGATTCAATCTTGAGTAATCTCCGCGATGGTGGCGGCTGGCTGCCAATGGATACGCCATTCGATTTTCGCTGCGGATGTTAAGTGGGAAATGATAAAAATAACAATGTCCTGCTTATTTATCGAAAAAGTTCTCTTGGGCTCTTCAAGAAAGGCGCAAAAAGAGCTCTTCTTCAAAGCCGGCAACGCACTGGCGACTCTTCGGATGTTGCAAGTGTCCATAGGCGACGGTGACCACTTACCATCAGGTGGCCCGTCTGCCTGTGTGCTGGGCTTAATTACATATTTAAAAAAAAGTTTAACACGATTGTGTATTGAATCAGATGCATCTCGATCGAATGCTTCAATTGTTCAAGCACCAATTCATTGTTAGGAATATTTAATCGCAGGCAGCTAACGGTTGATTGCGTTCATACAAACTGTGCATGGATCTTTTATTTTCTTTCTTGTTTTTAACTTAAGATTATTTAAGAGACACGAAATTTTCCTGCATTCCATTCGGGTGGATGTTTACTACTATTATTTTTGCTAAAAATCATTAAATTATGCCATTTTTTTGCCAAAAATCATCAAATGTCTTAACAAGTACCAGATTACATTATAAAGGCGGTGATTGAATTATTTTAAGCATTGTGGAGAAAGTCTATTCGACACAATACTCAATCTATCAGTATTTTTCAATTTAGTAAAACCGCTTGAGAAATCATTAGTAAATACAGTAGATTATAGTTAAATTAACATTTACAACGCTATACAAAATAATTTAACATTTTAAAACTAAATTTCGTAACAGTGTTCTAAGGTTTCGTTGCGTAAAAAATGTTGAAAAGTGGAATAAAGAACCGCAAATTAGTATCAACGTTACATAAAGTTAAGTATCCGTTTCATAAGTTTCAATTTAAAAGGCTTCCTTCGCAATAAATAAACGGGGAAATTTGGCAACACTTCTCAAAACAATTATCGCAACTCTTTCGCTTTTCAATGAGAAGTCGAAACCGAGTTGGACAATCAAAAGTTTGTTGCTTGTGCGTTTCTTAAGAGTTTTCTTGTTTTTATTTCGTAATTCGCAACGAGCTGTGCGTTATGTAACCTCTGTTTGACCAAACATTGCTATTTTTATATGAATCAGATTTTTTATATGGATTAAAAAAAATACAAACATTATGTATTAACGTTTGTTTGTCTTTTCTTCGTCCATCGCCAGAGCAACTTGTCTCAGATATAAAACGTGTAAAGAGTCAAACAGAACTGTTGTCAAGATCATTATTAGCTTATGCCTTTATTATTCGAGGAATTCATCCTGTACATTGTTCGTCGGGTCGCCATCTTGGCTTAAAGCTCACCAAAGCTATCCTCATTGATTGTAATATATATTTGAAGAATACCTATATTATAAGACCTTTAGCACACTCACTTTCGTCCCATCTAAAGAAAAATACTTTGCAAATTACGACGTCAAAGTAACGCTTATTAATCATTGCATTCCTGTAATCGACTTTTAACCAAATGTAGTCATTTGTTGCGATGCCAGGAAGAAGACCATCACCAACACTGTCTTTATAATAATCTCAATTAGTCCTTTGTCAAAGCAAACTTATTTAATACACGTATATTTAACGACTGAACGCCTAATATTAAGAGTGAGGAATGCTTCCCTTTCGTTACCTTGCGGTATAATTAATTCAAGTTTTTATTACCTCATCCGTGTAAATATTCATTTGTTCATTCACTGGTTAATTAATCCCATTCATTTTATTCATAAATTATTCATTTATTCATTGATTATCGTTATGTAAATGTATGTGCACTAATTAGTAGTGTCGCCATAGTTACAGGCGGAAACTGATTGTGAATAATTGACTCAATAATAAGTAATAGTTAAACAAGTATAAACTGGTATTCTAACTAACTAATCATTTGGTTTCGTATTTGTAATAACAATAATGATAATATTTTGCACAAATTCACTCACGGCCAAATTAGGCGGAGCCTCCGTATGGATACAGTAGGCAGATTAAATATTTCCATATTATACTAAATACGTACTCGTATTACTCGTATGTTGATGAATAATTTTTAACCAGACATACCGAATACCGTGAGTATTTGTTTTCATCACCTAAAACTTTATCTTGGATGGGAATCGAAACCGCTATTATTTATGATGTTTTCGTTATAAGTGCATTTGGCATTCACTTGTTATTTATTTAAAATTACTGTTCCATTGATTTTCTCACAATTGATTTTCTTACAACTGATTATTGATGGAGTTCATAATTCCTATTCAAAAATTTTATGCTAACCTTAGCGACGACGATTCGACATTTGCGAGATGATTCTTGACTGTGATGAGATGGCTTAAGTACTGAATTGTCCCCAAATCTTCCTTCGTTTCGAGATCGCGTGTGGCCGTATTATTCCGTATCCGCCAGATGATCTTGGCTCGCCTACAACTCGCTACCAATTCCCTCCAGCTAATGGAGATAGCGCGTTTTACATAATGAGGTCCTGTACACGATTAGGTCTTAACGATGATGACTTTCTTCCAAATGTACCGGTATTACTAATGTAATGTCAACTTTATCACCTGAACGTTGAGTTTAATGTTGACTGTCGCATCGCGCCTGGCCGTGTTTCTCATTTATATTCCTCATGCCTGCTAGCCGTGCTACTTGGTAGAGAAAGTTATGTCGACGCTAACATGGCGTGCCGTAAATGAAAAGAACTAGAGTTTTTTTCAATAATTGAAGGCGATACGAATTTTTGTATCGTTGCCTGAGAAGTTGCGCTACTGAAATTGAATATATAATATTCAGTTAATGTTTATATTTTAGGATTTACCATAAAATGTGTAAAAATATGCGTTTTCTCATGGAGAAGATTTTTATTTTTACAACCTACTAAAACTAATACTCGACGCCGGAAAACCGCGGGGCGTAGCTAGTGCATTATAAAATAATAAATCCGAATAGATTCATGGTCCGCACGTCACATGCCGCAGGTCCCTGGAGTAATTACAGTATTAACTAGTATTGAAGGTTTTTAATTAATGTTCTGCTTCCGGTTGGATTGACTTTTGCATTTAATAAATCTATTCCGCTATCATATGAGATGTTTCTGTCGGCTTTAAGTGTTTCAACTATAGTATTTCAATAGTATTTATTTATCAACTAAATTCAACTATTGTTAGACGGTTTCGCGTATTATTATCATTATTAGTTACGTTATTATTGTTATTTCGTTTTACTCGCCATTAAGTCTTTTTTACGGGTAAATGTTATTAACGAGATTTAGCCAAATCAATATTTCTTTCACTATTAGTTGGATTGGGGACGGTAAAGTCAGTAAAAGTCTTCCGGCCTCTTTTCATTCTATTATAAATAGTCTATTATAACTACTTTATTGTTATTATAGTTGGGTTGTACGGAAAATAAGTTTCATTTTTTTATGAAAATGAAAAATTTTCTTAGTGAATAAATATTTTATTAACTTACGTTTATAATTATGCAACACGAGAATCCTTACATAAAGTAATGTTAATAACGGACGGAATTGAACCCCATAAAGTTAACCGCTAAAACTACAATTTCGGCACTAAAACAATAAACGACCCGCTCCATTATGGTGCCTATAACCCGTTAAAACTTAACCTATTTTTAACCAAAAAATCCCGTTCATTTCAGGTGGGTTTCGCTCCTTAATAAATCTAACCCTCCTAAAGTTGTTGCGCCATAAAGTGTGGGGTCGATTGGACCCACGCTGGCATCTAGATTGCTTTTATCGAATATTGCCTATTGGGGTTTATTTATTTATATTTTTTGTTATATTTACGCTTTCTGAACAGGTGGGGCAAGGATGCGTAATTTATTTGGTGTTGAACCGATAAATTGCGGTTTGCGCCAAATACGAGTAGTCGGAAATCAAAAGTTCTTGTTATTACAAACCGATGGACCGTTCTACTTTTAAATTTGTTTCACGTTGTCATGGTGACGTATACTTTTTTCGTCGTAAAAATTATATGCGCAATACCCCACGGCTACGTTATCTATTACGATAAAATTGACTACGAGTATCCACTAACAAGAAGCAGCCTTTTTCCTGCCACGCGGGTTAGCGTCGTGCGCTGGCTTTGCCATGACAGGAAAAGCATCTATGAAACGTCACGACCGTCACAGGAAAAGCCTTAACGGCATGGCAACGCTTATATAAAAAGTGTACATTTTTTTTCCAGTAAAAAAAATATTTGTTTCCTATACCTTTTTAAAATTACAGCATCATTTATATTGAAGGCACGCTGCAAATGAAACACACTCAAGGGCGTCTCGTTACTCGGCGCGGAAAATGTCCCGTCATTAAAAACTACAATGTCCAGTTATAATCGTCTACAGCCAGCGGAAGCGTAACTTCGCTTCTTGTTACCGAAGTCGTTGAATACGTAAAAACAAAAAAGTCAATAAGGAACATGTTCGACCGATAAGCTATATGCTATAAGCGATATCGGCGCATACGGGCGCCATGAGACGGTTTAGCATTCTGTTAAACACGAAATGGTTAAATTTTGTAAGGATATTACCGGTAAAGAAATTTGCAACTCCTTTTAAACAGCAGTGTCAGACTGGCTATAGGATTGACAATGACTAAAAATACAAGGAATATAAATACATTAGTGATTTTTTCGAAAAAGGGAAATCATTGTACACGTTGGGAAAGCGAATGAATAGCTTATCACTTTTAGCTGATTGTACAACAAGTACAAAAAAGACCTTCAATAATTTATACATTCAAAGGGACTAACAAGGGACACTTGAAAAGTTTTAAGCTGGCGCGCTAGGGAATGATTTGATTTGACATAGCTTTGAGGAATAGAACGAATGGAGTTCAAACTGACGGTATCTACTTTCAAATCCAAATTTGCATTATACATAATATTACCGGCCTGCTGATTTAGTGATTAGTACGCCTGAGCCCAGCCCATGGCTGGTTTCGATTCGCCTATTGATCCTAAGTCGGTGCTATTTGAATTAATTTTGTTTCTTGTGTAATATTAATATTAATTTTTAATTTATAGTTTATTCATCATTAGTTTTATTTTATTACATATGTTTGATATTAATTCATTCACATAACTGCTTCAACTTGTCTAAGGGTTGATGAAAGTCAGAATGGCAAAAGACAACAGCTTGTACGATTTGTTGACACACGCCGCCTTTATTTACGAGTATATTTTTCTGGGGCAGATACAACATACACATAAAAACAATATACATAACGGTTACGATGATGCGGAACGAATCTTTTCCTGTAGCGCTGAAGGATGTACAGTGAACTCCATTCTATGTGACGCAGTATACTATAGCAATTTCTTAGAAGGAATAGAAAATTGGCTTACATTTACAGACATTACCGTGCTTCCGAGAGAACGCCATATCGCATACTACGCAACTAAAACCATACTGCGGCATAGCGGATTTTACTTACATTTTTTCTTATTTAAAAGAGTGCCGGAGGTTGTCCAATTAATGTCCTTTCTAAAATACGTAAAATGATTTTCAGCCACATGAGATTCACATGGAGCAGTTATTTTACAACTAAGGTAATGAGAACAACACCAACAAGCTGTCACTATTGCTGCAGTGAACGAAAATCGTAGCTATAAATTAAAATATTTTCCAAGACAGGTAAACATTGTCGAAGATTCGGTCAGTTTTGAAAGCCAATCACTCCTAATAGACACAACTCAACTTGAAAGATCGCTTACGATAAAGGCCTAAGGCTTATAGTCAATATAACCCGTAATTTTTATTACGTGATAAAGAACAGAAAAGCCTTTGTTGCACGCTATAGCGGAGACATTGAGGTCAACCCTAACTTTGCCCTTTAAAAGCTCGTAAATAATTGACAAAAATAAATGCGTTCCTTTCACGTCTATTATTAATTCTAGTAAACTATTTGCTCCGTTAATATAAAATTATCTTATACCTTTCAACCGCGTAAGAAAATGAAAGATTAATCGCCTTTGTTTTATTTAGGTCTACGGTATTTACAAATAATCAATATTATTTTTCTACAGTGCTACAGCACTACAAAAGAACCATTAGTGTCAATATCAAGTGCTTTTGAAAAAAAAAAAAAATATTTTTTTATTTTAGGAGAGTAGTTAGTAGTTAAGGAGAGTAGCGTAGTAGTTTTGAAAATGTACATTAGATATATACATAATATATGTAGCCCTTTTATCCATCAGTAAAGAAGTTCTGTTCAATGTTATATAACGAACCTAGTTATGTTTCATCCACTGAACCCGAAAACAGTACTTTAATACGGAATTTTTTTTCGTCATCCCCCAGCGCACATCGGCTAGTACTCAAATATACGCCCCATTCTCGCCGCGGCAGCTATCACAAAGAGAGCAAAGCAAAAGAATTACTTAGAAATTTAATTCAGTCCTTCGCGCTTTAACTCGGTTGCAGGATCGGGCACATGTTTGATCGTAAGCGCGTAACGAAATAGGTTTATCGTTAGCTGTCCCTCGCAACGGAGAAAACCAATCCAGTCCAATCGCAAATAATATTTCGGTTATATGTTACTATGTAGAAAGAAGAATCATGAAAAACATACCTGATTGAAATCTCAAATCGAAACTAATCGTTCAATAATAAAATTTCAATATTATTTTCTCCGAGCAGTAAACTATTACTACTATAACATTCGTTCGGTGGGAGACAAGACAATAAATACTGGGGTTTCCCCTCAAATACCGACTTTTTCCTCCTCCTTTAATTGTGTTTCTGTTCTGTTCCTAATTGCAAACATGCTACGGCTGGTGGCTACCGGTTTAATTAAAGTGTAAAGTACCTGAAAACGAAACGGCTTACGCCAAACGTACCTTATTTATTTCATTCTTTGGAAGTAGCCTTAACGCCAACATATCTTGGGGTCTTTTTAAAACATGCTACTCGTATAAAGTGCAAGTAGTTAGACATACGCGCGTTACGAATCAAAAGAATTTTCGATTTTGCATACTGTCGCATATTCGACTAGGAAATAATCTCCACAGAAACAGAACAGAACACTGAAATCGGTACACGTCGAGTACAAAACACTGCAATGTTTTTTCACAACATTAAGGTAAGTAATAGCAATACAACAATAGAGCAAACATTAAAAATTCACAATCCACTGCCTTCTCTGGGTTTTCTTTCCATATTCTTTAAACCTTTTGTTCGCCAAAGATTAACTGCACCTCTGAAGTGGAGCGGCGATATTACACACCTATTTCTGAAAATGTTGAAAATGTGGGGTTTTGTTAAGAAAAATTTAGGTTGCGTTCGGGTACTT